>JAABOM020038359.1:0-16754 GCA_011800125.2 Solanum clarkiae
TCGATACCAAATTGACTGGGGTGACTTTTTAGATAAAATATCAATAATCAGGCATTTGGGGTACAATAACAACAAAATATTCAGTGAAATCCTACAAGTAGGGTCTGAGGAGGATAAAATAGACGCAGATCTTACCATTATCTCATAGAGGTAGAGAGTTGTTTCTGGGAAACTCTCGTCTCAAAAACAAAAATTGGAAAACAATTTGTACCTAGTAACTTATTTATGGAAAATGAAGCTTGCTCTAAAAATCAAAAATCACGTTTAAGTTTCACCAATATTGAATTTATTTTAGTTTTAGGTATATATATAGGTCAAAAGATAGTACTGGTTTATATATATCAAATAAATAGAAACATTAGAGCGAAAATTACCTCAATTGACTAATAAATTATCATTTAACATCATTAAGAGTGATACTTCATTCGTTTAAAAAAGAATAATTTACTTTTTTTTTGTCTGTTTAAAAAAATTAATTCTTTTTTTTTTTTGGTAAAACTATAATTTTTAACTTTTCACGTGGCATGTTTAAAGGTCACAAGATTAAAAATATTTTGGTATATTTAACATAACTTGAATTTATGACCATGAGATTAAAAAAATCTTCTCTCTTTTTTAAAATTTAGTGTCAACTCAAATTAGATCATTTTTTATTTAAATGGAGGGAGCATATAATAGGCTATTCTACGGGCTGTGGAAAATAGGCAAAGACAATCGAATACTTACATCATCAACAAATGACTTTTTAGAAATTTAGAAGCGACATAAAAAAAAAAAAAAGAGAGAAGCCCCCTTTAGGGCCACAAATGACATAATTTCGAGGAGATTCAATAAGTTAACTTTATAAGCGCGATTTTCTCTGGAGTTTTTATTATTTAATGATAAAATTTAAAACTTAGAAATTGTACATAAAAATCCTACTGCTACAAGTTCTAATTGATTGACTATTTCAACTTTTACCTTATTGATGAGAGTTTGATTCCACTCTTACAATCCATCTTTTACTTTCTCTTTCCCTTCCCCTGCACCCAAATTTTAAAAGAAAAAGAACCAAAAGGTTTTGAATAGAAATAATTGTACGAGTTAAATTACATGCGTTTTAACTGGCCCTTATCAATTTAAGAAAATAATTTTTTTTATAAAAAAGTAAAAGCCCAGATCATAAAAAGCCCCCTGTTTGAACTCCAGATTCAAATATGGTCAAGATGCTCTCACTAGCTCTATGCGATTTGTGTATGCTTTTGTAAATAGACGAGATTCATAGTTGATCTTTATAGATTTAACTTTATGAAAAAATTAATATTGAATTCCTTGTATATTTAAAGTTATGGATTCAAATCAATTATTTATACTAATATTTAATATATTGTTACACATAAATTTATGTTTATACATCAAAAGTACATATTGGGTTGAGACAAACTTGATGCAACAATTCTTCATCTTCTTCTCAAACCTTGAAAATTTTATATTTGACATAGTTCATTCGGAGTCATTTAAATTGTAGCGTTGATGGCTGTAATCTTCATCTAAAATTAAAATGATATTACTAAACAATTTTCAGAATTCACCAACACAATTACTGTCGTTGGTATGCACTATGCTCATTTAATATCGGAGAGCAACAATTTCCCTAATTCTAATAGACAGATCCAGAATTTGAAATATAACATATAAATTTTGGATTAACTAAAAAATATGAAGCATATAACATAGTATTAGTGCCTAAGCTAGGGACTTCTGTCCCCTCTTTACATTTATTGCAACTTTCAATAAACATGGTAGAAACGATTAATTATACTTACAACTATATTAAAGAGAAAGATTGAGGTCTAAATCCTGTGTATCATCATGAATTTAATCCCCTGAGTCTCTTTGAAGCTTATAATCAGTCATCCATTTGGCGAATTTCTGATAGTACCAGCCAAGTAACAACGCGAAGTTGTCTGAGAAGGATTCGCGAACAACAGATCCTTGTAATTGCAACTTTTATCCTCTTCCTTTCCCTTATCATCAATTTTCTTCTTTTTATGCTTCTTGTGAACTCGATTTTTTCTGATAATTTGTGTTGCATGGTCTTAGTATTTTTGGGCATGTTGGTACTAGTATTAAAGGCCAGTTGACAAGCATGATCCTTGAAGCTTCTTATAAGTTCATAGAACTTGTTCATCTTCTCTTCTTCATCATCATCAAATTCTGGGCACTCTTTTCTTTTTTTGCTCTCAGAAATTTTCATATTAATTTGTGGCAATCTCACAGTCACTACTGCCTAATAAATATAGATGTTACATGACCATAGAAAAAAAAGGTTCAATTTTTGTGCAATTTCCTGGTTCCTTCCAGGTTGCTGCATAAGTCATAATGTACGTACATAACATGTCGAAGCCCCATTGACAACAAGGTACGGCATATCTCCCCCCAAATCTTGGTCTTCTTACAAGACTATTTTATTTTTGCCCTTAGTTTCTCTTCTTTTCAAGTCCATGTAAGTAACCATTGTTTTAATTTTAAAAAATATCTCCTACTTAACTACAACCCCAAAAGGCTATGTGATCTCTTTATTAAATAAGAATGTGCATACTACTTAAGAAAGATATTTAGGCATCATTAGTGTATACTTACCGGAGATTTGAATCTGACTAGTTCAGATTTTTTAAGTCATTGACTGCATTTGTTACATTAAAATATAAGCAATTATTTGATTATTTTAATCAGTAAGATCTCGAATAAAATTTTAATATTTTTAATATTATTAAAAAGTTATTCTTTCCGTATAACTTTTACCATCATCTTGTCGGCAATAGCCAACCACTAACACCTCTGTCATCATAATCACCATTACCATTACCCTTGTTAATCGTTAACCACCTATAGCCATCACGTCTATTATTTATCACGCCCCGAGATGGTACCCTTGGTGTGGCAGGCATTCAAAGACTATTTCTAGTTCCTAAATGAACAGTTAGGCCTTATCACATTCATTTAATACACAATTAACACATCAGCGGAAAACTAAAGAAAATAAAATGTGGACAATCTCAATATATAAATAGTCAAGTCAAATCAATAGGACTAGTATGAAAGAAACTAGTCCAAAATAAATATCCAAATCAAAACCAATCACACGCTAGTCTATGAAGCCTCTATCAATGATTTTATGGTGCCAATGACAGGTCCATGGCTACCTTAATTCAAATGAAATCAAGTCTAAAGTCTAGCTATAAAAGTTGGATGAAATAAATAATGTGCATCCTCCAAGATCAGGGAGGACTTACCAATCAGCTGAAAGGTGGGGAAGATCCTCGATGAAGTGCCTATTGATGAACTCTAGTACCTATCTCTGCATCATAAAATGATGCAGTCCAAATGGACATCAGTATATGAAACACATGAGTATGTAAAATGACTTAATGAAATAGACATAGGTAGAATAATAATCAACACAAAAATACTGAATCCAAAAGTCAAATGCCTATCTAAAGCAAGAATAAAGAGTAGACACTGACCAATCAGATCAAATCCAAACCAGTCTGAATCCAATCCAATCATTTTAGAGTATTATCAATATAGGATCAATTTGGGAGTTTTTACTATCTGAAAATAATCACTTATGAGCTAGTGATTGAAAACAATCTCATTGGTGTTGCCACAACCGTTCATTACTTTCCAAGCTAAGGAATGAATCTACCCATAATGGATCTAATCAATCAAGTCCTTTATTCTTTCAGGAACCTATCAAAAACATATGACTTAATGGTTTCAATCCTCCCCTACATTTGGTGACGTAGTTGTTGAGTTCGAGTTGGGCTTACTCTTACTCAATTCGATTCTCGATAATCCTCCCAAGACTCAATGCCCATAAAATGATCCATTCCCAATCAATAATTAGTTAGTCTCTTAATGGACTCTTTTCAACTCGTCAGTTCTATTTAATCAATCTTTCAACAATTTGATAGATCAATCCCATCAATCTTTCAAGGGCGAATTAGACAATCATGTAGGAGGACTTTCAATATAGATCAATCTTTTAATCAGTACAATAAAGTTTATGATGATCATCAACAACCAAAAATATGTAGAATGTATATAATTTACAAGAAAACATTCATAGAAAACATGCATAAAGGTCAAAACTTTCACAATCTCTCTACTATTATCAATAGGGGCACATGGAAAAACATTTCCATATTTTAGTTTAGTCTTACATGGGATGAAATTTGGCAATTAAATTTGTACAAGTTTCAAATCCAACCTTTCAAATTCCTAGCATCTCTCCGCCTCGTCTTAGCCCTAGTCTTTTGACAGAACGTTCAGAAGGTTTAGGAATGGGTTTTAAAATCCCTTTTATTCTTAAAATGACCTATATTGGTCACAGGTTAAGTTTTAGCAGGGGTAGGAAAATCCTGAGTTGCCCCTCAAAAAAACTAAAGATTTGCACTACGGAAAACGAAGTCCACGTTGCTGACTTGGGCATTCCATGTGCAATTTTCATCAAAAATTTTCTTATCAAGTTTCTAATCCCATAGAAAATATTAAGATTACCATTAAGTGCATATCTAAGACAAGTCTACAACATGGACATGTCGGACACTTTTCTAGAATTGCATTGATCATTTCACATATAATTTTTATTGTTGATCGCGTTTTCGGCCTCAAATTTACCGAGAAATTTTATGAAGATGCGTGATCTTAATGTCTTGTGTAATATTATCTACCTCTTGGGATCATTCGTCCTCGAATGAAGAGTAAATAGGGACCCAAGAAACGAGTAATAATCAAGACTCCTCTCAACAATCAATCAACCAATTAAACTCTCTCTAGAAAATTAACAATCAACTCAAGGATAGACAAATCGATTAAAATCAAGAGTAAGACATTATCTTCAACATTCTCATCATCAGGAACTAATAGATGTGGGTATTCATCTTCAATATATTCCTTGGCTTCCCATGTGGCTCCCTCAACAAATTTATTCCTCCACAAGACTTTGACTGGGGCTATCTCTTTGGTCATCAATTTGCAAATCTGACAATCAAGAATTTAGACTAGGATCTCATTATAGGATAGGTTATCTTTCAGTATAATACTATCAATGGAGATTATCAATGAAAGATCCCCCAAATATTTCTTCTACATCAAGACGTGAAAAACCAGATGAATCACGGCTAGCTCAGGAGGCAACTCTAACTCATAAGCAACATTCTCAATCCTCTTCATAATCTGGTAGGAAACAATATAATAAGGATTTAGGCTTCCTTTTTTCTAAAATCTCATGACACCCTTCATAGTCGACATTTTCAAGTGCACCCAATCATTCACCTTAAACTTTACGTCTCTTATCCTCACAATAGTATAGGACTTATGGTGGCTCTGTGCAGTCTTCAACCTCTCTCTCTAATAACCTTCACCTTCCCCATATATTGATGAACCAAATCTGGACCAATCAACTACCAACTTCAAACTATCCAATTGGTGACCTACATCTCCTCCCACATAAAGCCTCATAGGGATCCATCTTAATACTTGTTTGATAACTATTGTTATATGCAAACTTAATTAGGGGTAAGTGGTCGTCCCAATTTCCTTTGAAGTCTAGAACATAGACTCTCATTGTGTCCTTTATTGTCTGAATTGTACATTCTGCTTGACCATCTGCCTGGGGATGGAAGGCAATAGTAAGATTTACCTTAGAACCAGTCCTTTCTAGAAAGATCTGTAAAATTAGGATATAAATTGAGCTCCTGCTTCCGAGATGATGGACAAGGGAACTCCATGCAACCTTACAATCTCGTGGATGTACAACTTGGCATACTCTTTTGTAGTGTCAGTCGTCTTAATTACTAAGAAGTGAGTTGATTTAGTTATCCAATTCATAATCACCCTTATTGAATCATGCAACTTTTAGGACCTCAACAAGCTAGTAATGAAGTCCATCATTGATCATCTCCCACTTCCATTCGAGAATCTCAAACTTTTAAGACAACCTGTATGACCTTTGATGATCAACTTTAACCAGTTGACAACTCGGACACTTGAAAACAAACTCAGCAATATCCCTCTTTATTATACACCACTAATATACTTTTCTCAAGTCATGGTACAATTTGGTAGAGTCAGGATGAATGAAATATATAAAGTTGTAGGCTTCAGCCATAATTCTATATCAAACACCATCAATATTTGGTATACACAATCTACTTTGGTATCTCAATACACCACCTCCCCCTTTGGAGAAAACCATCACCTTTTATTTATGGACATCTTCCTTCAACTGAAGTAGAATAGGATCTTTTCCTTGCTTCTTTTTTTATCTTTGCTACTAGAGATGATGTAGACCTATTATAAATATTGACTCCACATTTGTTAGAGTCTTCAAGTTAAACTCCCAATCAGACCAATCTATGCACTTATTTCACCAACTCTTTCTTTCCTTCCTCAACATAGGTTGTACTACCCATTGACAACTTGTTAAGAGCGTGAACAATAATGTTATCTTTACCTGAGTGGTAGTGAATACTCATGTCATAATCATTGTGCAACTCTGGCCGCCTCCTCTACCTCAAGTTGAGCTATTTATGGTTGAATACATATTCCAGGCTCTTATGATTAATGAACACATCCACATGCAATCCATACCACTAGTGGTGCTAAATCTTAAGTGCAAATACCATCACTGCTAACTCAAGATCATGAGTTAGATAATTCCTCTCGTGGATCTTAAGTTGTTTAGATGCATAAGTGACAACCTTTCCCTTTTGCATCAATACACACCCCAATCCGACTCTTGAGGTGTCACAATAATTATGATTCTTTCAGTCCCTTCAGGCAAGGTCAACACTGGGCAATAGTCAATCTTATTTTTAGCTCTTAGAAGCTCTTCTCACATTCATCAAACCATTGAAACTTGACCTTCTTCTGAGTTAGTCTAGTCAATGGTGAGGATATGGAAGAAAATCCTTCAATAAATTTACGATAGTAGCCTACCAAAAATTTCAGAAGTATTTGGTCAGTTGGATCGTGCTCGCCGACTAAATTGGCGAGTCATATAATGATTCTTGTCCTTGCTTTTCCTGCTTCACTTTGGCTTCAATTCTTGGATGCTTTGGCAATCTAAGTCAAGCTTACTGAACTTTTTCAGCGATTCGCCCTTTGAAAGATCATCTTGCCTTTATGTTGACTTTGGTCTTGATATTTTTTGGAGGACTTAGCGATACATGATTTACCTTACATATCTTGTTCTATGAGTCTCCAACCATTACTCAAGCTCACCAATAATCCTCACTTTTTAATCCCTTTCTAAGTGAGTTTAGTAGGGTACAGGCTTTCATGTGTGACTTGCCAAATTCACCAAGTGTAAAAAGCGAGATTTGGCCACTTTTTCATCAACTTTGCTAGTCTTTGACCCATTTTCTATCAATTTTCCTCCAATGTCCAACACCTTGCCTATCTATAAAATAACAAAATCACATTAGTTCATGGCATAAATATGGAATCAAGGACACTTTTTCAATCAATTATAGCATCAAATGAGTCAAATTTTCATGACTCATTAGAGTACGACAATCATGTCAATATATAATCCAACTAAAGAGTTGAGATCGATCCCACAGGAAATGTGCCATGTTAGATCTCAATTGCAAAGTAACAATATGATCTAGAGTTGTAAAGCATTGAAAATAAATGATGTAAACATAAACATGAAATTATTTTTAATTGACTAAGATTTAAAACTAAATAGATGAAATTGAATTATAATTAAATTTGGGAAGTTCTTTTAGGAGGAAAAATTTCTAGTAGAATAGTACATCTTATCTGGGTGTTAACACTGCTCAACGTTAATTGAAATCATATGGGTAGACTAGGTGAGACAACAATTTGATATACAATTCTCAAAAATATACAAACTATCACCTTACTTTCTCAAGCCAAGTTTGGACTATAATACAAAACACCAATACCTCAGCATAATTACTATCTTTGAAAAAGCAATTATATTAATATAATTTAATAATTATTGTTTAATTTCACCCACTCTATACAAACCTATCAAGTAAATATGAAGATTGAAGCTAGAACAATGTTTGCAACCTTTGTTCATAAATGAAACATGAAGAAATTGAGAAACTCATACTCATTCAATCAATGATTAAGCAATTGTCAATCACCCATTATGAAAATCTAAAAATCCAACTATTATATCCCCCTAGAAATTTGGGGTTTTAGCTAGACATGAAAACAAAAGTTGAAATTATATCAAATTCGTGT
This sequence comes from Solanum clarkiae, assembly GCA_011800125.2. NCBI lineage: Eukaryota > Viridiplantae > Streptophyta > Magnoliopsida > Solanales > Solanaceae > Solanum > Solanum clarkiae. The sequence continues at coordinate 8,266 of JAABOM020038359.1, forward strand.
TCATCCATGATAGTAGAGTGTAATTTTCCAAAATTAGTTATTCAATCACTCAATATAAGTAAAAAAAAAACCCTTAGAATCAGTCTCAGGTTGAAGTATGTGTGTTTTCTCATAAAAACACTCTTTCTAACTCTCTTGATCTTTTAAAACCAGACTATTTGTAATGACCCGTAAGTTAGGAGCCTAGAAGTGCAAAAACGTTGGACTGAAAAGTGACCAAGGTAAATTCATGAGGTCGAGTCCACAGCCTGTGGATCAAAACATGAACTGTATGTTTAGCTCGTGAATATGAACTTCAAGAAAGGGAAAATATTTTCAAGTTTGGGGTAACCTATAAAGCCATTGACGACCCGTAGTTCATTCAATGGCTCATAGATGAGGTCGTAAGTAAGTGTATCAAATGTGAAGAAAATTTGGAGTTATTGAAAGGAGGACCATAATTAATAGGATGGTCTGTGGACTATTCCATGACCTGTAGGAAGCCTTTATAGAATGGGGCCCAGAGAAGTGAAATTTTTTCAAAGTGTGGAAGGACTCTACGAGTCCAACTATGGCTCATAAATGAAAGGACGACCCTTAAGAATGAGTTTCGTGGCTTGGGCTTAGCCAATAGTTTCTAAAGATTGAAAATAGAGAATAAGACGACTAGGGGTATGATCTGTGGTCCAAACCACGGCTCGTAATTGGGGTCTCATAGATCGGATCCGATAATTTTAATGAAAGATAATTTTGTCCTTTTCACAAAATCTAATCCTAAACCCTACAATTATGGGACTCTAAGGGACCTAAATCTGACCTTAAATCCCTAAGAAACATATTCTTTCTTTCATTCTTTCATTCTCAAATTTTCCTAGGGCAAAGAGATATTCTCTCTAGAAGAACAAGTTGTGGATGCTAGGGTTTCAAAGGGGATTCTTCCATAACAACAAATTTATTCATTCTAGGCTTCACCAAGATATGTGAGTTTGATTTGTGGGTCTCCTTTCATCCACAAAGTCCTACATAATGTATTTTACCTTTCCTTTAAGTCCCCTCAATGTTACCATCTATGCTTATGATGATTTCATGATGATTTATGTTATACATGTCTTCAATGATACCATATGATATTTTATTAAGTATTTACATGTATTTAAGTTAACAATGATGATCCCAACGGTGTATGTTTTGGATGATGAACTATGGGCTATCTTACATGATTTGAATAAGTATATTTGCTCATGATTTATGATGTTTTAACTTATGAATTAGCCCACTAAGTTTCTAGTCCAGTTTTACATGATTCATGATAAAGATTAGGGCATTAAAGAAAGGTTTTAAAGATATGATTTGTCAAAGATATAAGCATGTTGACAATTACCCTAAAAGATATTTAATAAGATCCTTAGGATGAAAAAACAGTTCTCACTTGATGGTTCCTTAAGATCGATCTACTCCTAAGATTTGCTAATTATGATTCTAAGTGTCAATAATTTGACTAACTTATGTTTAAAGAAAAAATAAAAGATGACTTAGCACTAAATGAGGGATCACTGTGAGGTTTGGTAAGGGAACCCTAGAAGCAACCCTTTTCCCCATTAACTATATGCCATCATATTAGCCCTTGTAGACTAGGCTAGTGGATCCGCATAGGCCATTTATGTTATGTAAAGATGCATGCAAAGTAACAGAGTCCCATCCGGCAAGTGGTATCCTCGTGCCAACGTAAAAGGTTATATTGGATTTCATCCAGTAGCTCACATATTCTTATATGTTAGTTAAGGTCCATTCCCACAAGCCTTATGATCTATGTCTTGGTTTCATTCACATATGTTTCATTTATGCATGACTCTTGTTCATATTGAGTGTTATTCCTTATGCATGCTTAAGCTCATGTTTATATTACCTTTACCATCCTAAATATATATATATTTTGACTTATGAATGATGGCATTATAATTTCATGTTTGCATTGAATTTCACATACTTAGTACAATCTAAAATTACTAACACATAGGGATAGACACTCCTTCACTGGCTCGTAGCTAGTTTTCAGGCATTCAAAACTACTGCTTTTATGGTGAGCCCATAGAGGCTTTGAGACTGTGTATATGTATATGTTAGCCTTAAGAGGCTTTTACTTGCTGTGTTGTTAAATGTTGGAGTCTTTTCTATTTGACGGTAACCGACTGATACCAATTTCATCCGTTCCATGGACTAGATGGTCTGATGTTTGGACAATGTAATTGAGTATGCTTTTTAATGTTGCTTCATAGTCATATAATGTCCCATAAACCTTTTTCCCTATTTATTTTTTGCAAATGTCGAATTTTTTATGCCTATGAATGCTTGAGATATTAAAGATAGCTTGGTGAGGTACCTCCAAGTATCTCATTCACTATGTGATTACTAGGGCCCAAGTTGGGTTGTTACACTATTTATGCCCAGAGAAAAATTCACATTGGAAATCTTAATTGAGCTCACTGAAAAAGTCGACAAGTCACCTTATTACTTCTTTCTCTCTTTTTCCATCTTAACTTCGACCAAAACTTTCTGGAACACTTGGTGAGCTGGATCATGCTCAAAAACTAAGTTAGTGAGTCACATTTAGCATCTTTTCCTCACCTTTCCTGATTTACCTTAGCCATAATTTTTGCATGGTTTGGTAAGATAAGTTGAGCTCCTTGAACTACTTCGGTGAGTCACCCATTGAGGATGCGTCTCGCCCTTGAGATGGCTTCAGTTACGGTACTTTCTAGAGGACTTGATAATTAACTCTTCACCTCACTTTTCTTGATCGGAGAGTTGTCGATCGCCATCATTGCTCGCCAATTTGTCCTTGATATTTAGTTCTAACACTAGAGTGTTTAGCAAGGTCCAAGTTTTCTTTGGTGAGTCGTCTAGTGCACTTGGAGAGTTACCAAACATATTTGGTAAGAATTAGGCTTCATTTCATCATTTTTGTCTACTTTCTAACCTTTTTTTGCTAATTTTCCCTTCCAAGTTGTATCCAGAACCTTACCTAGATATAAAAAAACAAAATCATATTAGTTCAAATCATATGTAAGACATTAAGGATACTTGTTTTATCAACTAGAGCACCAAATGAGTTGAATTTTATGACTTATCAGTAAGCCCAAGAAGGTTATGAATGCACCAACCGATTGTATGCCTTGCATGCTTGACAAGAAGTGGAAGAGACTCCGAATGTTGTCATCTGTATGTTGAAAGTTTTCAATTATGATGTGTATGCGTTGTTAGATCCAAAAGCCAATCTCTCTTTAGTAACTCCATCCTTGCAAATAGATTCAATGTATGTCCTAAAGTGCTATTTAAACAATTTGAAATTTTTTACTTTCGTGGGTAAGTCAATCATTGCTAGAAGGGTCTATAGAGGTTGTATCATATCCATCTTACATATAATTGTCCCTAGTAATCTTTTAAAACACACCATGGTAGATTTTGATATCATTCTTGGGACGAATAGATTGCATCTTACCGATTATTCCATAGATTGTCGAACCCATAGATTCAAGTTCTAATTCTCAAATGATCCCATTCTTGAGTAGGAGGGTAGTAACTTGATGTGTAAGGGTTGATTTTTTCCCCTATCTTAAAGCCCATAAAATGATTTCTAAGGGGTGTGTCTATCAGCTAGTGAAGGTAAGGGATATCACCCTTGAGGTTTCCTTTCTTGAGTCGATTCTCATTGTCAGTGAGTTCTATGATGTCTTTCGAAGATTTTCTCAATGTTCCTCCCAAAAGGAAAATAGATTTTGCATAGATATCCTTCTTAGTACCCAACCAATCTTCAATCCTCCTTAGTGAATGGCCCTGTGGAATTAAAAAGTTGAAGGAAAAATTGAAGGTCTTGTTGGAGAAGAGTTTTATTAGGCTGGGTAGGTCTCTATAGGGTTCTCCTATAATGCTTGTAAGAAAGAAGATCGGTCAATTTGGATGTGCATAGACTATAGACAATTGAACAAAGTGACTATAAAGAATAAAGATCCACTTTCGAGGATAGATGACTCGTTTGACTAATTGCAAAGAGGTAGACACTTCTCCAAAATTGATACTCGAACCAAGCTATCATTAACTAAGGGTGAGGGAATGTGTTATCCAAGATGGATTTTTTGATAAGGCATGTTCATTTTGAATTTGTGGTGATGTCATTTGGTTTGACTAATGCACTAGTGATATTTATAGACCTAATTGATAGGGTGTTTAAGCCTTATCATGATACTTTTGCGGTTATTTTCATAGATAACATTTTGATGTATTCTCGAAAAAGGCAAGAGCATATGAACTACCTGAGGATTGTGCTTCAAACCTTGATGGAGAGGAAATTATTTCCAAGTTTAGCAAGTGTGAGTTATGGTTAGAAGAGGTGGAATTTCTTGGGCACGTGGTGTTTGGTGAAAGAATTTAGGTTGATCCTAAGAAGATGAAGGTGGTGAATAATTGGCCTAGTATGTTGACTCCTTTAGACATTATGAGCTTTTTGGGTCTAGCCAGGAATTATAGGAGGTTTGTTTAAGGTTTCTCTTCATCTCGTCACCATTGACAAAGTTGACTTAAAATAAAGCAAAGTTTGTATGGTTGGATGAGTGTGATCAAAGTTTCCAAACCTTGAAATATCGATTCACTTCAACCCCAATCTTGACCTTTTCGAAGGCACTGGAAGGTTTGTTATGTATTATGATGATTTATGGGTCGATTTGGAATGTGTGTTGATGAAACATGTAAATGTGATACCTATGCTTCAAGACAATTGAAGGTCTATGAAAAGAACTACCCAACCTATGATCTTGAACTTGCAATAGTTTCTTTTTCTTTGAAAAGTTGGCATCATTACCTCTATATGTTACATGTGGATGGGTTCACTGACCACAAGAGCCTTCATACATGTTTAGTAAAGTAAACCTCAACCTGAGGCAACGAAGATGGTTAGAGATTCTAAAAGATTACGATATGAGTGTAACGCATCATTCGAGTAAGGCTAATATGGAAACAAATGCACTTAGTAGGATGTCTATGGGTAGTGTGAATCACATTGAAGAGGGAAAAAAGGAGTTGGTGAAAGATGTGTACTGTTTGGCTTATTTGGGGGTAAGGTTAAGTGGTTTTGACAAAGGTGATATTCTTGTGCAAAATAGATCTGAATCATCTTTGATAGTGGATATTAAGGCTAAGCAAGACTTACATCGGACATTAGTGGAGTTGATGGAGTTGGTGATAGAAAAGAAAATAGAGGTCTTTTCACAATGGGCAGATGGTGTCCACCGTTACCAAGGGCGATTATGTGTCCCTACTGTTGATGGCATAAGGGAGATAATTTTGAGTGAAACTCATAATTCACAATATTCCATTCACTCGAGATCTACCAAGATGTATAAAGACCTATGAGAGGTGTATTGGTGGAATGGAATGAAGATGAATGTAGCAAAGTTCGTAGTGGAGTGTTCTAATTACCAACAAGTAAAAATCGAGCATCAAAGGTTGGATGAACTAGCCCTAGACATTGAAATCCACATTTGGGAGTGGGGATATGTGAATATAGACTTTATCATAGGGTTGCCCCATACCCAAAAGCAATATGACCCTATTTGGGTGATTGTTGATAGAATGAGAAAGTCGACTCACTTTTGACTTCATATAGTGCTCAAAAGTATGCCAAGTTTTATATCTGGAGTTAGTAAGGTTACATGAGGTGTTATTTTCCATTATATAGGACCATGGTGCTCAATTCATTTCTCATTTTTGGAGGCCGTTCCAAAGGATCTTGGTACTACGTGAAGTTGAATACTGCTTTTCATCGTCAAATCAATGGGCTAGCTAAGATGACGATTTGAATACGTGAAGACATGTTGAGACTTGTGTGTTGGAGTTCAAAGGAAGTTGTTATGACCATTTACCACTTATTGAGTTTACCTATAACAATAGTTATCACCCTAGTATTAAAATGACACCGTTTGAAGCCTTGTATGGGATGCTGTGCAGACGTCCAATGGACTGGTTTGAAGTTGGTGAAAGGGTGGTGATAGGACCCGACTTGGTAATGAATGCAATGGAGAAGGTGAGACTCATAAGGGAAAAAATAAAGATGTCTTAAAGTCACCAAAATTTATTCTTCGACGTTAAAAAAAGAGACCTTGAGTTCAGTGTCATTGGTTGGGTCTATTCAAAAGTTTTTCCAATATAGGGTGTGGTCTAGTTCGATAAGAAAGGAAAGTTGAGCCCTAGGTATATAGGGCCCTATAAATTGTTGAGCAAGTTGGCAAGGTGGCTTAAGAATTGGATTTTCCATTTGAGATAAGTATGGTTCATCCGATATTCCATATGTTTAAGTTAAGAAAGTTTGTGGGTTACCCAAATTTCATAGTGTCATTGGAAGATGTGGAAATGGAAGAAATTTTGGATTATGAAGAGATTCCAGCTGAGATTTTAGATTGGCAAATGAAGGAGTTGAGGAATAAGAAAGTTCCATTCTCAAAATCCTTTAGAGGAATCAACAAGTTGAGAGTGTAACATGACAAGCATAAGTGGATATGACAAAGTGATACGCTCATCTCTTTCTCTACTCAAGCTTAAGATATTAAGTTATTCTTTCCCAAAGACCTTAAGTTCCTTGCATTTCAGTTTTCATATCATCTATGCATATTTACATGCTTATGACACTGTATTGGAATGATATTTAAAGTATGAATTTAACATTTTCATCAAAAATATGTTTAAGTTGCATTTTGCATTCATGGTAGGTTTAGTTGTTTCTTTACTCCTTTAAAGCTTATATTTAGCACATTCAAGGACAAATGTTCCGGGGGGAGATATTGTAAGACTTTGTACCTTAAAAGGTTAGAATCAAAATGAGAAATGTAAAAATGGTTCCGATGTAGGGATGTATGAGCCCATCTATGGCTCATGGTCTGTTTTATGAGTCGTAGATAGGACTCATAGATGGGCCAGTCACTTGGTAAAAATGTTGAAGTTTGGGATGAATGTACGAAGGGCTATCTATGACCTATCAAAGGAATTTCGAGCTGTAGACTTGGGTTTGTAGATTAAAGGGAAGAAATTGAGTTTCTGAAGTTTAGAAGATGCCACCAAACGAAGGGGTTTACGAGTCTATAATGAATGATGGGCTGTAAAAGGTGGTTGTAGATTGAGGTTCAGAGACATGTTTCAAGGTTTCAAAGTGTAACCAGGATGAAACTCCCAATCTACAACTCGTAGATTGATCTACAATCCATAAATTTAGCCCGTAGATAGGGTCTGACAGTTTTTAATAGAATCTAATTTTGACATTTTCTAGCATCCTAAGACTAATACTACATTATTTTATGCCTATTCCTCCCCTCCCCCCCCCCAAAAAAAAAATTAGGCCTAATGCACTCATTCCACTCTCATTCTCTCTGATTCCTAAATTCTTTCAAAAATCCTCCTAAGTCAATTCTTCTCTCAAGGCTCAAGAAGGCAAATCACAAGCTTCACTTTTAGTCTTCTACCAAGGGAAGTGTGTTTTGAATTTTTGGTTCCTTTCACCCATAAAGCTCAAGTATGTTCCTTAATGTGTTAGCTTTCAAGTTATGGGAACTTTAAAAGTTGCATGAAATATCTTTAAATGTTGAAATTATGATGTATGTTAAATTATATGGGTTATATTGATATAATTCTATGATATGATTATGAAGGTTCATGAATTACAAGAAGTTTTTGTAAGGCCCTACAAATTAGAAAGTGTAAAAATGCAAAATAATGCAAAGACTAGAAAATTTTAGATCAATATACGAGCCTCATTTACAATTCGTGGTCAAATCCATAGGTCGAATACAAGGCTCATGGATTGAGTCGGTGAGATAGAAAAATCAGGTTTTAAGATCGTGGTTCACAAACAAATAGGATGATTCGTGGTTTCATTTATGAGCCATAGAATGGTCTCGTAGTTTGGCTCCTGCATTGGAAAATTTTCTAAGTATGAGACAGTTTTACGAGGGGTGTTTACAACCCTAGAACAAATGATGAATTATAAATATGGTTCATATATGGAGGTTCAGAGACAATCTCAAAGGTCCCAAAATCTAACCAAGACAAAACCTCCTATTTACAACTCGTAATCCAATCTACAACCAATAGTTGGGGTCTATAGATTGGCCCCAATAGTTTTTAATAAGGGCTATTTTTTAAATTTTCCCTCATCTTAAGTCTAATACAACATCATTTTAAGCTAATACTACCCATATCATACCTATCTTCCTCAATACTCTCATTCACTCTTTACTCAAACCTCTCCAAGGTATTCTCCTAAGAAAATGATCGCAAGGCACAAAGAGGTCAGCTAAGGTTTCTTTAAGTATCCTCCTTCAAGGTTTAATCCTTTTCTTTTTAGTCATCTAATCAAGGTATGTGGGTTTGATTTGTAGACTCATCCACAAATTCTAAGTAGATTTCGTGTTTCATTAACTTTCAAGTATGGGTATTTTATTAAATGCATGAAGTCATTTTAAATATTG
>JAABOM020038390.1:0-16753 GCA_011800125.2 Solanum clarkiae
TAGCGGTAAGGTCTGCGTACAATCTACCCTCCCCAGACCCCACTTGTGGGATTGCACTGGGTATGTTGTTGTTGTTGATTTTTGATTATATTGTAATTTTGACACTTCAGCTTAAGCCCACATGCATATAATAACTTTTTTTTATTTATCCAAACACTCTAAAAATAATTAAAAGCTATTTTTATTTCAAAACACTTGAAATAAGATAATCTAAACAAGCTCTAGAATAAATATTGAAATTGGACTAGTTATTTTGATATGGCCCACAAACAGAGTCCGGATTCAAACCTTATATATGTAGGATCATAGTCTTTTTACATTATTGAGTTTTTGATAGAATTTGAACCAAAATTATCGATTTAAACTGAAACCACAACATACACATTATCTCCGGTCATGCCATCATAGATAGGCACACCAATTACTTTATCAAACATTCCATACTTCTTTTGTCTTAATTTATGTGACATTTTTTATTTTTTGGAGCCAAACAATTTAAGTTTGATCGAAAAGTTGCGCATGAAATCTTCAAATTTTTTTAAATGAAATTTATATTTTTGTAAACTATGTAAAAATTACTATAAGTCACATAATTGACGGTTCAAAATATTTAAAAGATATATAAAAATTTATGATAAAATATAGACTTATTTGAATCTGGAAATGCAAAAGATACCACATAAATTGTGTTAAAAAGAGTATACAACACGTGAACAAAAGCAAACCAATTACTAATACGAAAACAATAAATGATTACAAACACTGATTATATTACTAATAAGCAAGATACACAGTAATATGCAACAGAGTCTCCATACCATCCGCCATTGTACCCAACATGAGTTTTTGGAAATTGACTCGGGATCCTAATTGAGCCATGTTAAGGGCAGGGTACCCGTTGGCTCCACCGATTAGTATGTTGTTGTTACCGTTGTTAGGAGTGGTCCCGCCGAGGTCAGTGAGAAAAGGGATGTTGTTATTGCTGATGATTCCACTGTCCCTTTGTTGACGGGGACATCGTTGTCTATGGCTAGAACTGCGTTGTTTGTCTTTGTGAATGGAACTTGACCGCTTAGTGAAGGGTTGGTTGCTAATGGCTATAGCTAAAGGATTTGACATGCATTTGCTACCGCTGGTGCAACAGTAGCAGGATGGTCAAAATCTACTACAATTGCATTAGCTGTAGCAGGACGGTCAGCACCTACATGTGCTGTTATGCCCTTTGTATTCAAACAATAACAGAAGCAGTAAAAAAAGAAAATAATTTAAACTAAATATAAACCGATCCACAGAATACACTATGTGTCCTTAAGAAATTTAATCCCCTCACTATATCGAGGTTATGGATTATTTTCTCTCAGGATAAAACAGATTAACAGCGTTCTTGTAATTATCAGCAAACTCAAGAACTAGTAATGACTTTCACACATACTCGAATTTTATTTTGTAAGAAAATTTATGCAGAAGAAGAAGAATTTTCGATGTATGAAAAAGTGCAGAAGGGTCTCTATTTATAGAGATCATCATGTGCGAATCTACCTCTTCAAAACAGTCTCATTTATTCAGAACAGGTTTGATGTCTTTTGGGAAAGATCATGTCTATTCAGCGAAAATTTAAGCGTGAAAAATTAAAAGTTTGTTAAACTAACTAATTTCGCATAGTAACCTAATTAAATAATTCATAAATTAATTTAATTAGTATATAATTTTGCAAATTATTAATTAATCAAAAATATCAGAAAAGAAAAATTTTGAGATTGGTTAAATAAATTTTGTCCAAAAATTTTATCAGTCAATCATTTGCCGAAGCCGAAGTCATAGACAACACTTTTCCTCTATTTTTTAGATGAAGGAGAAATGACTCTTCATTTCCCTTTACTTGATTATACCACCCCACATTGATTACCCCACATTTTTCTTATTCTTTCAACCTTTATTTCATTTCAATCTTCATTTCCCAATTCACACTTATTACTTAAACATAATATGTGTTTCCCAAATCACACTTATTACTTAAACATAATATGTGTTGCAGCTCTTGCACCACCAAATGTTGGAATATCAGCATCTACCTTAGGAGCTACAACATCAGTAGCTTTTGAAGAACTTATAGCTTCTTTGAAGGTCTAAGGCTCATTCGCTACTAAAAGACACCTAAAAGAGACCTATGCGTTAGGTCACTAAAATGCAGGTAGCTTTTTTGTAGAGACCTCATGAGGTCGTCAAATAGAGACCTCATAAGGTCACTAACATTTTTTCTAAATTATTTTAAAAAGAGACCTCCTGTGGTCACTATTTTATTATTTATTTTTATTTTATATTTAATAAAAGGAGACCTCATGAAGTCACAATTTTATAATTTATTTTTATTTTTATATGTACAAAAAGAGACTCCATGAGGTCTCTATACTTTTTTTAATTTATATAAGGAGAGACCTCATGAGGTCGCCTTTTCAAAAATAAAATGCAATCAAGCGACCTCATGAAATCTCTTTTTTGGAAAATAAAATGTAATAAAAACAACCTCATGAGGTCTCATTGCTGGAAAAAAATGCAAAAAAGTAACCTCATGAGGTCTCTTTGCTAAAAAAAAAACCTGCAAGCTTATTACTGCTTTTGTAGTTTTTAACCTATCATTTAATTCAATATATATTTTACTCAGCCAAATAAAACTCAAATAGCTACCAACAATACAACAAATACATTTACTAAATATTCTCTTATCAACTTAATATATAAATCAACTTGAAACTAATTTGACTTTAAACGAATAAAACATAAAAATCATAAATTAAATAATAGGATTTCAAAGTTATCATGCATTTATAAACACATAATAAGTCTCACAAAACAACCATAAAGTAAGGAACTTAGTTTATATCTATTACAACTCTAATAATGTGACAGTGTGTTTGCCACATGTTCCTCATTATCTTCCTCACTACTAGACTCATCCATCAAATCTCTTTGTTGACCATATACGGGATGCTGAGTAGGTTGAGATTGAGAAGGTCGAGACAGGTAAACGACATCACCAGGACAAGGGGGAATCCCTCCTGAAGCAAGTGATGCATCAAATTGAGCCTTAAGACCTGCATACTCTATGTCCCTTCGTTTTTCTCTAACATGTGTCGCTTTGACTTGACTAGATAGCTCAATTATCTTCTGCTCTAAAGCCAAATTAGTCTTCCTCAATCCATCATCATAGAAACTATCTAGGCCTTCTAGCTCAAAATGATATTCACAAAAGGTCCGTTGTGGCATGCCATAAGCATATCTATATCTACTCGGATCACCAATTGAGTCTTAGCCAAATTCTCTCAGCCTGCTCTTGGCTAACTGACATGCCTCGAATATCTTCTAGCAAACTCTAACGGAAATCCTCTAATGCTTGAAGATATCGATTCTGAATTGAACAATAATAATATTAGAATATAAATTTAGAATATAAAGTAACTATTATTTAAATTAGAGGCTTATATATGTTACTTCAGCTCATGGCTCAACCCAAACATCCGGATCTCCGAAATTTTCCTTCTTCTTCGTGTGTATAGCTTTAAATGCCTCAGTCTGAGTTACTGGCCTCCCCAACTCCTTTTCCTACAAATGAATTAATTACATTATAATCAAGAATACTAATTAAATATATTGAGCAAAGGATGCTAGAGCAAAAGAAACCAGAACCCCCTCATCGGTATCAGTCGACTTTGTGAATAAAGTTAAGCTTTCATTCAAGAACTTAACATAACTGGATCCTCCACTAGGATTCAATCCACTAACAGTTGATTCAAAGTATTTTTGTGGAGGTTTTGACTCTACGAAAGCAACCAATCCATCATCGGTAGCAGAGAGAGAAAACAAACCACTCTCACTCCAGTTTGTTGCTAAAACACTTGTTGTTAGTTACATCCTGAATTCTAACTTCTGCCCGGGAACTAAAGTATCAGTTGGGTGATCGAAAAATTGCCAAACAGTAACAGAACAAGATTTCCCTCATCGGTCAAGCTTAAGTCAAAGGTGTGTAAGAGACACATCTTATATGGAGTAAGTCACTAGAATTTCGTCAGCAAAGTTGTGGAAACATTAGTAGCTGAAAGAATGATCAGAATACTAGCTAAAAAAAATGATATTGCCAAAACAGTCACAAAACGAGACACTGTGTTGCCAAAAGCTCACCAGAAAAAGAAGCGATTATGCAGAACATTCAACAGAAAGATACCAGAAACAATCGCTGGAAAGAGGAGTTGGACTGCCAGAGCAATTACCAAAGAAGGCAAGAGCACTAAGACTATGAAATAAAGAAATCTTAGGTCGGGCAAACAGCAGAAGTTTGTGTACAAGTCAAAGGTTGCCTAGGTCATATGATTTGTGTAACTAGAAAAGAAAAAAACCAAAATTACAACACTTAATGGAGGCACAGAGTAAGTGTCTTGCTGCTTGGCATGGAGAAACATGGATGATAACTAGGAATTTTGGAGGCTATTAGTTTGCTATTTGTTCATAAATCTTTACTATCATTAAGCTACTCATTATTTTCTCACCTTTCAAAGAAAAAAAATCTGAAAAACTCAGATCTACCCAAACTATGTCCAATTCTAATCACTAATATAAGCGACTCTGAATAAAATTGCAGGCTTAAGAAACAATAATAGTTTCTACTATCAACTATGTTCACTCTTAGAAATAATTTCTAGTGGAACAAAGTGAAAATGAATAACTAAAAGTAAAATTATTCTCATCAGCCACAATTATATAACACAAAAATGTTCACTAACAAGGAATCACATATGCTTTATATTAAACAATATTTATCTTGACACAAGTATGAAAATTGATGGTTCAAAAGCATTATTAATTAATTAGAATAACCTCACGCCTTTACTACATTCCCTGTTATAGCACTGTATTATATAGTTTGGCTATTTATTCATAAATTTTTACTATCGTTAATCTACTCATTATTTTCTCACCAAAAGAAGAGTTAAATTGCACTAGAAAAATGACGCGTACCATTTTCCTCCTCACATTGCCTTGACTTTGAGCCTCACTTGCGTGTAGAGAACCGCTCTTGGTAGATGATTTAGCTTTTTTACAAATCTCGCTCATCTACTTGAACCTTGTATCCCTCACCCAATGTTCAACTAACTTTTCCCATTCCTCAGGTAGAATCCACCGAGGCCTCTTCTTATGTTTACGAGCTTTATTTAACAGATTGGCAAGAAGATGCCCGGCTTTCTTGTGAAAGTTTGCACAAATTTGTCTCTCATGTTCCAGACGCTAAGAACATTTTTTCTGCAAATGACAAGATAAAATTGTTATTTATAAGCAACTCTAGCTATTATCATCATCATCACTGATATATTGAAACAACAATTTGTAGCGTATTTGTGGACCAGGGTTGGAAGTGTTGTTGTTGGTTGGAAGTGTTGAACTTACTACTAATGATCCCATGGACATAGACCATTACCTTTGTGGACCATAGTCTACTGTAACCCAAGATATGAGATACTAAAATCCATCTTTCCAAGGATGACTCAAGTACATATTAGCTTCATATATCCTTTAATCAATTAGTTCTGCAGATATCTACAAAATGTTTTAATGCAGTGGAATACCTAGACCAAATAAAGCAACAACCAAATGCAGATAAATCTAGACAGTTAAAAAACATACAACAAACATCGCAGCAACTTGTTTGTAGAAATATAACAATTTCACTGCTATGATCATCATACAATGATGGGCAGAGAAAAAGGAGAACTCAAATTAAACAGCACGGGTACTTTATTTATAGAATATTTGCAATCAGAAATCTTGTCTAGAATACCACTTAGTAGCATAGATACAGGAAAAACATAATTATGATACTCAAACACATCTAAGTGAGGTAAATAAGAGATTTCTACACACATTTAGTCACTAACCATCAGTGGGTATGTCTACAGGTATTAACAGTTAACCTACTTTTTTTAAAGAAATGAAATAGTATATCACTGTGTTAAGATCATATACTGCTGAAAAGAAGAACAGATGAACTCAAACTTAACCACATAGATATTATTATACATTACTAAGATTTAACAGTCTAATGTAGACTACAATGTTTAATAGCAAATATTCAAAAGTCATTAGGGAGTTTTCAGACAACGCGAAATTTCATCCAGAACATCCATACTTTTATTCAAAACTGCACAATCTTGCATCTCAAGTATATGGATCAAACATTACTAATTTGTGCACACACATTAGCTTCATATATCCTTTAATCAATTAGTTCTGCAGATATTTACAAAATATTTTAATGCAGTGGAATAGCTGCATCTCAAGGTGGGCTAATATGTAACACGTCAGATTTACTTGATGCATTAAACTAGAAAATAAATATTTAAATACAGTTAATTAAAGCAATAAATTTTAATATACCCTAAACTCCAAAAAAAATTCTCTTGAGATCAGCCGGCATCTTGCCCCAACTCGAAAATGAACCTTTATAGAAATCTTTGATGGTCCCAGAAATGATCCTCATAGCATCATCCGGATTAAAACTTTAACACAAAATTTAAATACTTATAGGTTCAATCTAAGACAGTCATAATATAATCATATACTAAAATCATTTTATAAGAAATTAATCATATGTGTAGCCATCAGGCTCGATGACAAGTCTATTGTGCTGGGGAAATTAGAGGAGAAGAAGAAGAAATTGACATCTCTAGAAAGAAATGTGCATGACCTGGAGAAAAAATGGGCAGAAGTGCAAGATTATGCACTCAAGCAACCTTCCCCAGCTCAAAAGCAGCTTCATATCCTAATAGAGCAACTTGCTGTAAAACAGGGCCCAAGCAGAGAGCCTTGTTCATGAAGTTCATCTAAAGGAGATGGAATTAGAGAGATTAAATGGTCTTTGGAGGAAGCTTGAAGCAAGCAGTGCAGATTTGAATGCCACATGGAATAGGTAAGCAAGAAACAACATTAACAGGGGACATGCTTCTTCAGATTAAATCATTGATCCTCCTCAAAAGCCTGACAGACTAGAGAATTTGCATAAGCTTATGCCTCACAGGGCTTTCGTTGTGTACATTTTTAGCACTCCATATTTTTGTATTCATCAAGACTAATACGTGATAGCTAATAGAATTGGTTCAACCTATTCCTTGTGGGTAAATATATTGCTAACGATTATCGATATTTCTATAAGGAAGTATGTTTAAACATTATCAATTACCTTAGCCAAGAAAGATCTCCAAATACTCCAAACACTAAATCTAATGCACTACAAAAAATTGAGGGTAACAGACCAGATAATATAATTTAATTCTCTGTTTTTTTCTATTTTTTTTCCTATATGGCGAGTCTCCTAGTACTACAAGCACTTCCTGAGGACATAGAATGCCTAATATTTTTGTCTAACATCAGCAGCCGTTAAGGGAATGATTCAATAGATATCCATAATGTCGCAATTTCTCAACAAGGGTCATTCATAAATTAGCTATCTAACCTAAAATTAATCAGAAGTTCACCTGAACTCAAAACATATGACATGTAACTTGGAATCAGTTAACTATTCAAACTATTTTTTTTATTAAAAGTTTTGGGATAACGTTCAACAGCAATTTCACTACATTAATCTGGTCAAAAAAAAAGACATTAACTTTGAAACCTATCCTACAATTATCACACTGAACTACTACAAATTCCTCATAAATATTCATTCTCCTCTGATTAGTTTTCTTCTACATTAGTCTACGGCGATAGCAAGAATAAAGTGTGTCAAATTTGTTTAAATCTTACACATCCTCATGATAAACATACATCCTATTTGCTTGCGTTGCCAATTAATGTTGTTTACTATGGTTGGAGCAAGTGCTCCACCCTTGTTTTAGCTGGGATTAAAACTGTACTTTATCCTACTTATCTAGACCTTTTTCTTAAGAGAGAGGTGTCTCCTCGCCCATCCTCTTTCTATCTCTTTGTTGATCTTAATTTTCCTGTTCTGCAGCCTTTCCCCTCGAAATCAATTTTGTTTGTGCACTAGATCGACAAACAGCTATAATTGTGTTCTCGATAGTATAGGCCCTAGGCCCTCCTACAGTTATAGCATTAAGGACATATACACATCAGAATTACATAAAGCGATTGCCATCAGAACCTGAGAAATTTTCAATGCAATGGAACACAATATCAAGTATTTTTTTCAGTTACATATCTATTCTGTTGATTGAAGGGGTACCAAATATGGTACTAAGATGGACTAATTCATCCGATATTGTGACAAATTTGCAATCTTGTGTCATCGAAAAATGCAAATGAATTAGGCAGCACACATGGTTACTCAAAAAACCAAATAATACTTTGGAGGTATCCTACAATGATCAAGGTACTTCACCTATGTTTTCAAAATGTTACTCTGCAGCCAAAATGTCTATGAACCTATGTTTTATTTTTTGAAATATCATGTTGTACTAGTTTCAATATGTGTTTGTTTTCTTTATTATCACAAATAGCTACTCTGACTGACCATACATGTAGAGTCTTATATCTTGCCATAACTCCAGATGGACAGGTAGCTAAACAAAACAATTTAATATTTACTATTTATTTGTATGAACTTGTAACTTAGTTGCAGTAGCAGCGGCTTTATTTCCTCTGTTCTTATGTCTCAAACTGGTATTATCATCTTTGCAGATGATTGTGACTGGAGTTGTAGATGAAACACTTTTGTTCTGGAATGGTTTTGGTTAAACATTCCATATTTAGTATTCATTAAGACTAAGATGTGATAGCTAACAGAATTGGTTCAACCTATTCCTTGTGGGTAAATATATTGCTATCAATCGTTCATATTTCTATAAGGAAGTATGTTTGAACATTATCAATCACCTTAGCCAAGAAAGATCTCCAAATACTCCAAACACTAAATCTAACGCACTACAAAAAATTGAGGGAAACAAACCAGGTAACGAGATTTAATTCTCTGTTTTTCTCTGTTTCTTTTTTTTTTTTTCTATATGGCGAGTCTCCTAGTACTACAAGCACTTCCTGAGGACATAGAACACCTAATATTTTTGTCTAACATCAACAACCCTCAAGGGAATGGTTCAACAGATATCCACAATGTCGCAATTTCTCAACAAGGGCCGTTCATAAATTAGCTATCTAATGTAAAACTGATCAGAACTTCACCTGAACGCAGAACATATGACATGTACCTTGGAATCAGTTAACTATTCCAACCATTTCTTCTGTTAAAAGTTTTGGGATAAAGTTCAAAAACAATTTCACTACATTAATCTGGTCAAAAATAAGACATTAACTTAGAAAACTCTCCTACAATTATCACACTGAACTACTACATATCCTCATAAATATTGATTCTCTTCCACTTAGTTTTCTTCTACATTAGTATGCGGTGATAGCAATAGCAACAGTAAAGATGTAACCACTCCAATAAACAAAAGAGCAAAAAGCGTCAAAAGAATGAAATTGCGTCAGAAACAAAAATAAAATCGGAGAAATCACTCACTGTTAGGCAAGAAAGTCGAGGCGGGGGGCGAGCTAGCAGGAAGCGAGGTGGTGGGAGACGCAGATGAGTTTCCCAACATCAATCGGCGGTGGTGCAGTGAGAGGAGGCGCTGCAGTGAGAGCGAGGATTTTTTTTCCCAGTATCAATCGACGGCGGGAAAGGAGAAAGAGACCAATTTTAACTTTACTATTTTTTTTCATCTTAATAATCACTAATTTTTATTTATAATTTTTAACTTTATTTCAAGAATTAGATTTTATTTTTTATTTTACTGAACAAAAGAGACCTCACAAAGTCTCTTATTTTAAAAGATCATTGCCTAAATTGAACTTTAAAAAAAACACTTAATGAGATTTTTAAAAATAAATTATTAGTTTTTATTTTAACAAATAACGACCTCGTGAGGTCGTATTTTTTATTCAAAGTCTTTATTGAATTTGACTAAAGAAACAAGAGACCTCGTGAGATCTTTTGCTAAAAAAATTATAAAAAATTATTAATGCAGATATCGACCTCGTGGGGTCTCTTTTTAGTGACCTATTTTTGAGGTATCTTTTTATCGTGTTTTTAGTAGTGATTTTCTAACAAGAATGTTACAAAATTAGGTCCAAAGGAAGTAGAGGTCTTTTGATGTTTGCTACGCCTAGGGTTTTCCTTATTATGATCACTCTCCTCTGCTTCTTCTCGAGGCTGTTTAGTTCCTTCATTAGATGATTCATTTCTTTCTAATACGGATATATTGTTTCAAAAAATTCAACATTATCTGATTCAATTACTGTATTAACATGAATGTCAGGATTTTCTGATCTATGCACTAGAAATTGATATGCTTTACTATTCAAGGCATATCCTATGAATACACAATGAACAGTCTTAGGTCCTATTTTTGTCCTTTTAGGTTTAGGAATCTGGACCTTAGCCAAACACCCCGACACTTTCAAGTATTCAAGTTTAGGCTCTCTCCCTTTCCATTTTTCATATGGAATAGATTGTGTTTTACTATGGGGAACTCAATTGAGTATTCGATTAGCCGTAAGGATAACTTCCCCCCACAAGTTCTGGAGCAAACCTGTAAGGACCCGGATTTTTGTGTAGCTGTAATGATGCTTGAAAATTGGTTCCAAAAAGTTTTGGGCCAAGGTGACATCTTACAGAAGCCTCTACTCCTTTATTACTATTCGTTCTTATTCTACACACTTAGCTTATCGTTCATTCGCTCAAACGTTTCCCGAGTCCTCTTTTCGAACTCTAACTGGGGGTTTCCCATAGAATCTCCAAGTTCAATCCAAGTTCACTTTCAAGCCCTCAATTCAAGCATATTTATACTGTTCAAGGTCATCGTAGGTCTCCTACATCAAACCGAATTCAAAGGAACTCCATTAGTTAAGTTTCTCACAAATACCGGTAGAAGGGTCAACTTTAAAGGGTCATATCTCTTAGGATAAAAGGATCTGAGTGGGCCACGACCTATCAAATTAAATCTCCTTGAGTTAGCTTTCCAATGCACTTGGTTTCACCTTATTTTGAGTTTGGATGAACAAGTTATGCCCTTTTTCGTAAGACCCTCCTGTGCAGTGTTGCCAAACGGGCACCTACATGGGCAATAGGCTTCTCACGATCTGTGGGAACAACCTTGAGCCTAAAACGGCCATTTTTGGCCAAAGTATTAGGGCACGACCAGTGTTACTAGCCATATGGCCTTCAAGGGTGAGGAAAATCCTAAATGTGGTCCAATATTGGTGTGGAGGAGCTATGTTGGCCAAGTATGGCACAACGGCTAACCACACGAGCTGTGGTGAGGGTGACAAGTTGTATGGGCGAGGGCACAGTGGAGTCTTCAAGGTTGGCGTGGAGAGTTTTTGGCTAAGGTTGGTGTCACGCCCAATCCCACAAACTGTGGTGAGGCTCACGGGTCGTTTACCCAATGTGGGACTCACCTTGGTGTTAAAATTTTTTTAAGTATTGAGCCAAGTTCCAACTTTCAAAATTTTTGCTAAGTGTGGGTTCACGGGCAAGTTCACGGGCCGTTTAATGCCACACAGCCCATGAAGCTGTCAGTGAAGTGACTTTGACCAAAATTTCTATCCGATTTATTAATGGCATTTTCGTAAATTTGGTTATTTATATTGGTCTTTTGGGAATTCCAATGCCATTCAATGGTCATCTAAATACCTAAAACCTATTTCAATCATTCAAAAACTCATTCCTCATATTTTACACCATCTCAAAACAACTCTCAAAAGAACTCTTGCGGTTTCAACATTTGGAGCTAGGAAACTCAATTCTTCTTTAAATTCTTTGAGGATTTCATCATCTTGGCAAAGGTATGTGGGTCTGATCCTTGATTACCTTCTAATCAAGGAGACCCAAACTATTTTCAAGTAATTTTCATGAATTTCTAGCTTACTTTAAATTGGAGTTTTGAATAATATGATTCCTTAAATTTAAATAGTATATGAGTTATGTTTATTTACTGATTTTAAGTTAATTTGAATTATAAAATGATGATTTATACCGATTTATGAAATTATGTATATATATGCCCCTTTTAATACTTGTTTATGCATGGGTGATCTTCTGTTGGATTTAAATATGGATTTAATGGTGTATTTACTTCAATTTCATATTATATTATTGATTTCAGATTTAATCCTAATTACCCATGCCTTCCTCATATCATTCATAGCATTTGCATTCATGACATTGGACTATTTTTAGCAATTATGTTATGGGTTAAACCCAATTACTCTTTATGAAATGATTTTGATATGATATTTGGTTATAATAAAAATGGATCACATACATGTCTATGATTATGGCTCTTTCAGCATTTTGGGTGCATGCACCATTTTGTATATGAATAGGCTATTCCATGCATGAATATCATGACTATGAATTATGAATTATGAATTTTGGCATTTGAGCCTAAGTATGAATTATTATGAATGGTGTTTGGCTTTTAAACCCAAGTGTGCATTAAAATATTTTGGAAAAACTTGTATTTCTTTGAAAGCATGTATAACTACGTATATTATAAGTATTCTTGTGGGATGACGACTTAGCACCGATGGAATGAGGGTTCCACTCTCTTTTCTTGAACCATGTGTCTAGCATAGGGTCCTTTTCGAAATGGGGTTGCCCATAAGGAAAGATGCCTCCGAAATAGGGTTGCCTGTAAGGAGAAGAAATGATATGATATAATATGCCATATGTGAAAATTCTATTCGAAATGGGTTTCCCGTAAGGAAGGTTACTTCATATGAAATTGGGTTGCCCGTTAGGTGAAGTATGATTTACCTTTGGCAACTAGACCACCTCTTTACCGATGAGGGGATTTCATCGGGATTCTAAGTAATACCTCGCTTGGTCTTACTTATGTCGATTGAGGTCACATCCCCACTATATATATGAGCATCATTTGCATTTCATGCATCATGAATTTCATAACATCTTGCTATACTACATTCCTTGCTATACATATCTCTTTCTATATTATGTGTTCTTGCCATCTAACATTATATGCAGGTTTTGGTAAGTTGCATGCATTGCACGTCGCATACTTAGTACATTCAAACATACTAATACATACTTTTGCCTACATGATCTCACCATGTAGGAATCAGAGATTACTTTCATCCACCGTTCGATGGCTAGATCGGATTTTAAAACATTGGTTGTGGTGAGTCCTAAGGATAAGCCACCATTCCTCTACCTTAAGTTGCTTTTTTTTATGTTATCTATACTTTAAGGGTGAGCCCGGAACATGTCTTGGCCACCGTTCTATCTTATGACTAGAGGCATTGTTTGACATTTTGTAGACTCTCGTCGGATCTATGTGTTATGTGTTATATTTAAACCTTTCGGTCATGGTTGTCTTTTGGTTATGGCTATCATAGATTGATTATGGGAATTATGATATGTCTATATATATATATATATATATATATATATTTGATGTAGAAATGTGGAAGATCCTAAGTTCCGAATTGACCCCATAGCGTGAGTCATACTTACCCGCCCCTTAGTCATTATGTGATATATGTTATGTGAGTTCATGCTAATCCCTTTTCCTAAGATATCCCCATAGCGTGAGTCCAACTTTTCCGTCACTTAGAACTATATGATTAATTTTGAATACGCTTCTGAATCGATGATATAAATTTTGGTACTTTGAGGCTTGTGTGGGAACTCTCGGGTTCCCATTCACCATATCACTCCTAGACCCTAGGTCCGGGTCATGACAAAACTAGAACTGATTAACATGACATTCATCATCTCTTTAAGTGTTCATTTTTTCCTTTCAGCAATCCATTTGATTGTGGTGTGTAGGGGGCTGTTGTTTGATGAATAATGCATGTTTCAAATATATTTCCTCAAAAGGAGATTCATATTCTCCGCTCGTATCACTCCTGATCATTTTGATCTTTTTGTTAAGTTGTGTTTCAGCTTCACTTTTATATTGTTTGAATGCTTCAATTGCCTCATCTTTACTATTAAGTAGATAAACATAGCAGTATCGCGTACAGTCGTTAATAAATGTGATGAAATACTTCTTTCCACCACGAGAAGGTATTGACTTCATGTCACAAATATCTGTGTGAATTAAGACTAAGGAATTTGAATCCTTTTCAATAGACTTATAAGGATGCTTAACATACTTAGATTTCACACGTACTCAACATTTTGACTGTTTGGTTTCAAACTTTGGCAATAGATTCAAATTACTCATTTTTTGCAAGGTTTTATAATTTACATGTCCTAAACGTGAATGCCATAGATCATTTGACTCAAGTAAATAAGAAGAAGTCTGAACTTTATTATTTTCAACAATCATTACATTCAGTTTGAAAAAGCCTTCAGTAAGGTAGTCTTTTCCTACATACATATCATTTTTGCTAATTACAACTTTATCAGAAATAAGTAAATATTTGAATCCATTTTTGACCAAGAGACCAGCAGAAACTAAGTTCTTCCTCATTTCTGGAACATGACAAACTCTGTTTAGAGTCACCACCTTGCTGGATATCATCTTTAAACGTACTTTTCCATAATCTTCAACTTTTGTTGTGGAAGAATTTTCCATGTAAATGGTCTCATCAGGTGTAGCAGGGGCATATATTGCAAAGGCTTCTTTTATAGCACAAATATGTGAAGTGGCTCCAGAATCAAGTCACTACTCCTTGGGGTTTCCTACCAAGTTGCATTGAGTCAACGTGACACATAAGTTCTCCACTTCTTCACTCTTCTTAATCATATTTGCTTGATTCTTTTTCTTTTGCTTCTTTGAAGAGCGACAATCAACAGCTTTGTGTCCAACTTTCCCACATTTATGACAATTACCCTTGAACCTCTTTTTAAATGGATTGTCTTTTGGTCCAAATGCCTTCTTTCTCTTTTTAGCATTTGGTCCCTCTTCAATAATATTTGCCCCGGCTATTGTTGAGCTTGTTTGTGACCTCTTTTCTGCTGCCTCGTTGTCCTCTTCAATTCTCAAGCGAACAATCAGATCTTCAACAGTCATCTCCTTGCGTTTATGCTTCAAATAATTATTGAAGTCCTTCCAAAGTGGGGGTAACTTCTCAATAATGGTTACCACTTGAAAAGTATTATTTACAATCAATCATATATCGTCTGCAAGAAGATCATTATTATAACCTGCAACTCCTGAACTTGGGTAACAGTAGGTTTACTGTCTACCATTTTGTAGTCCAGAAACTTTGCCACAATAATTTTTTTCATTCCGGCATCTTCAGTTTTATATTGCTTTTCCAAAGCATCCCACAGTTCCTTGAAAATCTTCATGTTACTGTACACACTGTATAGATCATCTTGCAAGACACTCAGAATATAGTTCCTACATAGAAAATTTGAGTGCCTCCAAGCTTCAATCACCAAGAGTCGTTCATCATCTGGAGTTCCTTCAGCCAACACAGGAACATTCTCATTGATGTATCTCTGTAGACTTAGGATAGTCAAGTAGAAGAACATCTCCTGTTGTCACTTTTTGAAATCAACACGAGTAAATTTTGCGAGTTTTTCTGCTGGTGAAATTATAGGGGCAGCATTTGAACGACTTGAAGATGTAGTAGATGGTATTGCAGCAGTCATCGTTCCAACATTCACTTCATTTGAGTTAGTCATTTTTTTCTGTCACAAACAGACAAATACTCAACTCTCAGAAGATTTAAAAATTTTAAAAATAGGAGTACAGAAAGGGAAAAAATAAATTGTTAAATTCCTTAAGCTTGTCATGCTCTTTTTATTCAAACAATAATAAAAGCTGTAAAGAAAGAAAATAATTTAAATGAAATATAAACCAATCTGAGTCCACATAATATATTATGTGTCCTTAAGGAATTTAATCCTCTCACTGTACCGAGGTTATGGATTATTTCCTCCCAAGATAAAATAGATTAACAACTTACAGAATAGCAGTACCACAAATTCTTGTAGTTATCAGTGAACTCAAGAACCAGCAATGACTTTCACCCAGACTCAAATTTTATTTTATAAGAAAATTTATGCAGAAGAAGAAAAAATTTCAATGTTTGAAAAAGTGCAGAAGGGTCTTTATTTATAGGGATCATCACGTGCGAATTTATCTATTCAGAACAGTCTCATCTGTTCAGAACAGGTTTGATGTCTTTTGGAAATCTGTTCAACGAAAATTTATGCGCGAAAATTAAAAGTTTGTTAAACTAACTAATTTTGCATAGTAACCTAATTAAACAATTCATAAATTAATTTAATTAATAAATAATTTATAAATTAATTAATTAATCAAAAATATCAGAAAAGGAAAATTTTGAGATTGGTTAAATAAATTTTGTCCAAAATATTTATTAGTCAATACCATCATTTGCCAAAGTCAAAGTCGTAGCCGAGTGAGCGATGACGACGACTGCGTAAGGAGTTCCCTTTTACTTGACTCTTTAAGAGTTAGAGTGTTTCCCAATATAAAGACAACACTTTTCCTCTATTTTTTAGATGAGAGAGAAATGACTCTGTCACGACCCGAATCTAGGGGGTGTTATGTCGAAAAATGATCGACTTTAAAATATAATAAAAAATTTGTTCGAAAATTGAGAATTAATCTAAACTCAATTAATTTTGAGCCAAATCAATTCTTGAAGTTCGAACAGACACAGAGTCACCACCTAATTTTACGGATAATTAGGAAACCATTAAAACATTTTTAAAAGACTAACAGAAAATCTTTTAAAAAATCAG
>JAABOM020038401.1:0-16751 GCA_011800125.2 Solanum clarkiae
TTCTTGTAACTTGTGGGAAAACAATTTTTGTTTAAGGTGCATCTTACTTGTGAGATCTTTAGTCATACAGATTTGCTCTAATTTCAACCATAAGGAGGCTGCAGTTGTTTCTTTCAAAACTTCCTGCAAAATACTATTAGATAAATGAAGATGAATATGAGAGAGAGCCTTACGATATTTTCGTTCCTTCTCATCATCTGACCAGCAAGCGGGCATTTTTTTACGACCTAACAACGCATCATCAAGATCCAACTGAGCCAGTACAGCTCGCATCTTCACTTGCCATAAAGTAAATCTTGTGTCTCGATCCAAGAGTGGTAAATCATATTTCAATGAAGCCCTATCGATATAACTTTGAGTCAATAACTGTGGCTCTGATACCACTTGTTATAATTATATCGACAATAAAGAAAAGAAATATCAGCAGAAAAGTAAAAAGATGAGAATGGAAAAACCCTTTCGGGAAAAAACCACGGGAACAGCCGATGATATCACTATATGGTTAAATATGAGGATATTACAAGAGTATCTAATCTCTCTCTATGTCTCTCTCTCTCAAATCATGTTATATATATATATATATATATATATATATATATACATGAAAAAGGGAAGAAAGAAATAAGCCGAAAGATTTGAAAAACTTCACACGGGTCCCGCTGCACAGTACAATTCGGTGCCTAATATTTGAATTTCGAATTTATGTTGGTCCCATGAACAGTAACCAATCATTTTTCTTCACATGCATCTGACGAAGAATATATGTGTGTCCAGCTGCATAATAATATGAATAGTAACACGTGAATAGTAAATAGTAACTTGGGTCCATGAATAGTGACATAAATAGTAAATTATCATCTCATATCAACAATATATATATATATATATATATATATATATATATATATATATAGTGTATTTTTACATGGAGAATGAACAGCACAACCTTCATCATGGGTCGGGGTGGAATTTCACAGTACATTAAATATTATATCAGGCTCCACAACCTAACATCAGTCATGTTGTCTCGCGCAGTTTCTCAAAGAGATTCAGACATGTCAACAACAATTGTAAAATGGATAAATTCCTTTAGGATAAGCTCTGAAGAAGTACAGTTCAACAATAACACATGAGGAAACAGTTGATACTGAGGAGTTCTATCTGATATAGAACTCTGTGGCAGGAAGAGTTTGTTGCACATGAGGAGTTTGACGTCTAGAAGAACTCTTCAAGGAAATGGTTAAATACAAAAGGAGTATGAGATGATCATGATTGAGATTGAGTGCAAAAAGTAGTTTTGTGTGATTGTAGTCTTAATCAGTAAATAAACACTTGGAAGATCTGGTTCCTTGTTGTATCTTAGTTTAGGAAGTTTTTCTTTCTTGTTGAGTCTTAATGCACTGTTTAGTTCAGTGATCTATAAACTGAAGCAAGGTATAGTCTTCAAGTTGAGGGCAACTTGAAGACTTGGGAACATAAACCTTGAGAGGTTTGTGTGTAGTTAGGAGTTCATTTGAAGTTTATTGTTTCTTAGATTACTAGGAATTGTAATCTTTTGTTGAGGCTCATTTGATTTAGTGAAGTTGGGGCAAAATCTTGTAGTGGTATAGATCATGGTATTTTCACTTTTGTGAGTCGGGTGTTTTTCACAATAAAATTCTGTGTGTTGATTTGCTTTTACTTCTCGAAAACAAGTCTGCAAACTTGGTTCTACATTAAGCAAATGCATAGGTCGTGCAAATTTGTCACCCCTCCTATTCATTTTATAGTCAATGAACAAGTGGCTTGGCTCGTAGGATAACTCACTGGCCTCAATATGCATGCAATCATATCATCATATGAACCATTGCGATGCAAAGCAATGGGCGTACTGTCATCTTACTAAAAGATTTTCAATTCCAACTTTTGGAAGTCTCCTCCCATACTCTGATATAATCACCAACAACAACAAAAAATTCAGTTATTGCCACTGACGACTACAATGATTGATACTAGAGCTAGATATCAATCTATAATGATTGATGACTGGTATGAAATCCATACAGAAATGCGAATGAACAAGATCAACTTAAATCGAGTTCCTGCAATGGCAGTCGGTGACTGGTATGAAATTCATACAGAAACGCGAACAAACAAGATCATCTTAAATAGTTTTCTAAACATGACATTCATCTCCTCACCAGTTATGAAGTGATTTTGGAGAGTGATTTGGAAGGCTTCTAAAAATGAAAGGAAAATACTTTTTGAAGATTCTCGAATGAAAATGGGTAAAACTGGAAGAATTGAGTAAGATGATGATGATTTCCCTGTGATAATGAAAAATGTGGCCAGAAAAGTTGCCTGAATCGGTGAAAACAACTGCAAAATGGGAGCCTTTTTTGGGTTTTCTTCTCAAAAGTTTTTCACTTTTGGCAATAATTTTTTAATGAATTAAATTTCCATTTCGTTGGATGAATGAGTGTAGACCAAAGTATATTTTTAAAGACTTGAGTGTTGGTTGGTCTTGCAGGTTTTGGAAGTCAAATTGATGATGTCATAAATGGTGTCTATGCAGTTAATTTTTCAAGACTTGTGTCTTAGTGTTACATTTTGTTTTGAAAGTGGCTATTTTGCCAACTCTTCCTACTGAGGTCATCCAAAATTTTAAAATTGAGAAACTAATCATCATGAATGACAAACTGAAAAATTAATTAATTGAGCATGCTTGAAAGAAAAAAGTTGAATATGATTGTAAGTTGTAACGGATGAAAGCCAAACAATCTGAGCTCTAGAAAAAGAAACATTTAACTTCAAGAAACCAGCTATTCACACATCAAACTGAGACATCAATCCCAAAGGAGCTCATTCAATCCAACGTAGACCTAACTCAGTGGTAGATTTCTCATAGTTGAGGATTTATGAATCCGAACAGACCAGCATATCAACAAAATCATCTGCCACACCTCGTCACCAACTATACAAGGATCAATAATGTGCTTGTTGGGATGTGCAAACTCTTTCCTCCCACATTGGAGGTGGAAGGTCAAAATGACCAACTTAAATAGGTGAACCCAATCTCATTAGTATGAGGCCTTTTGGGAGATGCCCAAAAACAAATCCGTGAGGGCTTGGCCCAAAGCGGACAATATTATACTAATGCGAGATTGGGGGTGCGGGTGCACGCGGTCCCAACAGTGGTATCAGAGCCCAGGTTCGGAGGGCAAGGAGTGATGGACCGACATGTGCGGAGTTACCTAGTGATGTGGAGGTCTGCCCACCTGTGCTCAGGTGCTGACAAGGTGACCAGGTTCAGGCAAGTGTGCCCAGGGGGCGGGTGTGCCCAGGTTCAGGGGCCGGTGTAAGGTCAGAGTTTGAGGGGAGATTTGTTGGGATGTGCAAACTCTTCCCTCCCACATTAGAGGTGGAAGGTCAAAATGACCAACTTAAATAGGTGAACTCAATCCCATTAGTATGAGACCTTTTGGGAGAGGCCCAAAAATAAATCCGTGAGGGCTTGGCCCAAAGCGGACAATATCATACTAATGCGGGATTGGGGGTGCAGGTGCACGCGGTCCCAACAGTCACTTTTTGTAAAGTACAGCTTACATTCGCATTTTTCTAAGTGAAAATTGTTTGGAAAAGCCATACATTACAAGTTTTATCGATGATGAGATTATATAAATCTAGAGAAGAGTTCTCTAAGGCAATAATTATCCAACTAAAGTTGATCTTTCTTCTATTTCCAACTATTAGGCTTGTATATGAATTAAATTTCGTCCCAGCAACTTTTACTTCACTTCTATATAGCTACTCCGAAAGGAGTCTTCACTATCTTTTGCCTACTATAGGGAGATTCCATCCCATATTTTACAATCACAACTTTCTTCAACAGTTCATTTCCATAATAAAACCCTCGGACACATTTGTATAATCAATTTTTGTATTTTTCAAATTTTTAACTACCGTACCACCATCTAATTTTTCTTCCATGACTGTCAACCATTTCACTACATGATGCTTTCTGTTTTTACTCTCACCTTCTCACAAGGAGTTTGATTGAATCTATTTACATGCATTACAAATATTACAAGTAAAATAATACATTTTTCTTTCACCATCCTTTTCGTGTGTTCAATGATGATCTATTTATGCTAAAATTGATAATTTAAATTTGATCAAGTGAAATTTTCAAATGAAGAAAAGGAAATTAAATGCATCTTCGAAAGTATCAACGATAAGTAACTGTAATTTGTAGACACTCTTTCTTTCTCATATAGAATAAAAATATGCTTGTTCTATCTCATATAGAATCAAAGTACATCTATTCTTACTCATATAAAATCTGATACACTAGCGCCCCCGCCCCCCTCTCTCCGCTCCTCTCTCTTTCTCTCTCTCTCTTCAGGTCATTTCTCTCCCGTAATGTTATAAAGGTCATCAATCCTTTCCCAAGGGAAGGGCTTTCTTAAACAAGAACTTCAACTAGTAAGAACTGTTCCTCCCCACCTACCCCCACCCCCCTCTTTGCATGATCTTTTGTTACATACACATTTCCCTTTAGACTTGCTACTCACTATTGATTTTTCTTTATTACACAAGTGATTGATCCAATTTAGGTTAGGCCTGAGCTTTTCTTAATAGATCAATTTTTTCAATTGATTTTTTCTTTGATTTTGAAGTGATAGATTCAGCTTAGGTTTGGTTTGAACTTTTCTTAATAAATAATTTTTAATTAATTTTTCCTTCACTGGTCAAGTGACAGATTTAACTTAGGCTAGGATTGAGCTTCTCTCATAGATTATTTTTATTTATTGATTTTTCTTTTCTTCTCAAGTGCAGATCCAACTTAGGTCATATAATAATCTCTTTAGATCAATTTTTTTGTTGATTTTTGTCACATCCCGGGAGGGGACCCAAGACGTGGCCAGTACCTTGAGACTATTGCTAGTCCCAAAGCGAACCACTTTGCCTCATCACATTCATTCAATCATCAATCTTACTGATCAGCGGAAGATAAAGGAGAATAAATGGGCACATCTCATCATCTAGTCTCAAATAATAACATAACGAAAGGCTAGTAGAAAGAAACTAGCTCAAAAGTCTCAACATCAACATCCGACTCTAGTCTATGAAGTCTCTATTACTATTATGTGGTGCCAATGACAGACTCATAGCTATCTCAATCAAAATAAAAGTTAAGCAAATCTAATTCTAAAGCAAGATGAAAATAAGTAATGAATTCTCCAAAGTAGGGGAGGCTCACCAATCTGCTGAATGTCCAAAGGTCCTGAACGATATGCTTGCTGATGACCTCTATCCCGTCTATCTACATCATGAAATGATGCAGTCCAAAAGGGGACTTCAGTACTTGAATGTACTGGTATGTAAAATAGCTGAACGAAACTGAAACATGTAGAACAATATAGAAACAATAATCAACTCAATATAGAAATCAATCAAATGTCTATCTAAAGTAAGAATAAAGAGTAAACAAGTGACCCATAAACCAATCAACTCATTGGTCAAATCAGACTCATCTCAGAAGGACTCATCTCATCACATCTCACCTCATCTCTTCTCATCTCGACTCTGATTACTCAGTTTGGGAACTTTTTGGGCGTTTCTCTTAACCGACAACAACCACTTATAAGCCAGGGGTTGTACAACAATCACGCTAATGTTGTCACAGTCGTTCTGTACTTGCCAGGTAAGGAATGAGCATGATCCACAAAGAATCTGAACTCAGCCATCCTCTATTATTTCAGGGATGTAAACTCGGGAGGGAACCATGAGATGTAATGGTTCAATACTCTCCTACGCTGGGCCGGCGTAGGCAATGAGTGCAAGTGGGACTCATTCTTTCTCATTTTGGTACTCAATACCCCTCTCAAGAGTCAATGCTCATAAGACTCCTCGTCATCTTCTTAAGTAGACTCGTGGAGGCACTCATCATCTCAATTGGTCTCATGGAGACACTTATCATCTAAATTAGTCTCACGGAGACTCTCATCATCTCGTCAACTCAAACTCAAGGGGTTTTCTATTATTTCAAGGACTTTAACTCATCTCAATAAACTCAATTCCCATTTAAGAACTCAAAGACTCAGATAATCAATTAGTAGAAGTCGTTTAGACAGAACTCAAAAACGCAATTATGAAGACTCATAGGATCATCAAGCTTAAATAACTCAACCTTATACTCACATCAAGATTTTCATCAACATATTCAAGTCAAGACTCTAGACTCAATCCCTAGGTTCATTCATGCATGCTTTCAAAAGTTAACACATAGGGTTTATACAATATCTTATGAAAAATATTCAATTTAAGAAAAATAAGTTTATGATAATCATCAACATATGAAAATATATGTAATAGATACAATTTTCAAGAGAATAATCAAGAAAATATTTCAAGAAACATATATGGAGAATCATGGACTCTCAACTCATCTATGACAATCTATCCCCACATAGGAGAATAATCCCATCTTCCGTCTAGCCTTATATACCTGGGATAAACTCTTTCAATTAATCGTCAAGAATTCTCCTTGAATTCTTTAATCTCACGTGCTTCTTTCTTCTCTCTCAAGCCCTAACTTTCAAGTGTTGTGAAAAAGGACTTAGAATGGGATTTAGACCCCATTTACTCATCAAAATGACCTAAATTGATCATGTTTTGAGTTTAAGAGGGGTTGAAAATTGAGCAGAATGCCCCTCAAATTAAAAAGAAAAACTTTCATCCCAAACTTGCCCAGTCCACGATGCGGACTGGACGTGGACCATGTATTTTTTCAATTTTTATTTCTGAACAAGTTTTCAGTTCTTGTCGAAAAAATCAAAAAATATATAAGTGTTAGTCCCCATCCCTAGCACGTCGTGCCTTGGGCGCACACCAACACTGTTTCGAAATTAATTACGAAAAATTATTTTTCAATCCAATGGCTCTAATATCCGAACGAAACCATTCTCGCTCTCAATTTTTATGTTGATTGCATATCTAATCTCGAATTTGCAAATGGAGCATGAGAAGACGCGTTATGCTCATGTCTATATTCTAAGGGTATTTCGATAATTTTATCAGATGTTACAATTTTTTCTTCATTGCTCATGTAATAAATTCAACTCAGATTACACCAGCCTGAGCTTTTCTTAATAGACTAGTTTCTGGTTACGTGCGTCACATGTGCATCAAACGTGTGTTGCAGGTGAATTAATTTAGACTTCCTAATTTGAGTGTATAATACTCTATTGAAATGTGTATAATGAGTAGTTGACTATCTGAAAGGAAATAATATAACTTCATACATTAAACAAAATCAAGCTAGTCACATGACTTCATTCGTGAAATTTGTATTTAGATGCATCTTTTCTTATTTTATTAAAAAAATTATATTTTCTCTTTTTTTTTCTCCCTAACATTAGAGTTTCAATTCTTCATTCGAAAAAATATCTCTTAGTGCAACATTATTATTTTCAAGTTAATCATTTTCCTTTCACCATCCATTTCTTGTTTCCGATGATGATCTACATATTTGAGGATGTTTATTTAGATTTGATCAAGTGAAAATTTTGAATTAAAAAAGAATTAAATGCATCTTAGAAAGTGACAAAGGTAAGTAACTAAAATATGTAAACACTCGTTATTTCTCATATACATAATCAAAATACACTTGCTTTATGTCATATAGAATCAAATTATATTTATTCTTTGTCTTCTAGAATCTGATATAGTTACGCGCACACACACCCCTCTCCTCTCTCTATTTGGGTCGTTTCACTCTAATAATGTTATAAAGGTCATCGATTCTTTCACAAGGATAGGGCTTTTCGTAAATAAGAACTTCCTTCAATTGGTAAGAATTGTTCCCCTCTCTCTCTTTCTTGATCTTTCTTTACATACACATTTCCCTTTTGGACTTGCTATTCATTATTGATTTTTTTCTTTGTTACTTAAGTGATAAATTAAATTTAGGTTAGATTTGAGCTTTCTTAATAGATTTTTTTTAATTAATAGTGGGCACCTGGCCCATTTTACTATGTCAAGAAAAGTTCCATGACATAGACTCGGAGGCCCAGTCCAGGTATCCAACAACAACCCTAAAATATAGGGCATTCTACAACCCCGCCCTTCCATTTCGTTCCTAATCATTCCACTCCCCGTTGAAGATCGATTGTTTTCCAAGATCAACTGCTCTGGATGTCGAGGTTCTTGTTTGTCTTAATAGATCAATTTTGTTAATTGATTTTCCTTCGTTGGTCAAGTGATAGATTCACAACCGTGGTTTGGTATGAGCTTTTCTCAATTAATCATTTTTAATTAATTTTTTTTTGTTGTTCAAGCGACAGATTTAACTCAAGCTAAGTTTGAGATTTACTCATAGATCATTTTTATTTCTTGATTTTCCTTTTCTGCTCAAGTGACAAATTCACCTCAAGTTAGGTTTAATCTTTTCTCAATAGAATAATTTTTTACTGATTTTTTCTTTGTTGCTCAAATGACATATTCAACTCAGGTTTGATTTAAGCTTTTCTAAATAAACTATTTTAATGGATTTTTCCTCCACTTCAAGTGGTAGATTAAACTCAAGTTAGATTTGAGCTTCTCTCATAGATCATTTTTATTTATTGATTTTCCTTTTCTGCTCAAGCAACTGACTCAACTCAGGTTGAATTTAATCTTTTCTCAGTATGTCAATTAGTTTTTATTGATTTTTTCCTTTGTTGCTTAAGTACAACTTAGGTTAGGCTTGAGCTTCTCTCAACAGATTTTTTTTGTTGTTGATTTTAATTTATTTTATTTTATTTTTGCTCAAGTGATAGACTCAACTCAAATTATACTTAATCTTTCCTAAATAGTTCAATGTTTTTTTATTGATTTTTTTCTTTGTTGCTCAAGTGGCATATTCAAGGTTAGGTTTGAGCTTCTCTCAATATATCAAAAATAAAAAAAAATCTTTTTTGCTCAAGCCATAGATTCAACTTATATAAGACTTATTTCTCAATAGTTCAATTTTTGAAAAAAATAATTTGTTTTAGGTCTAATTTGTAAATTCCTTGACTATTCCACCCTCTACCTGCTATATCCCATCAGCATAGATACCGAGTAATTTTAGCCACCAAGATTTATCCATATTTTTATCTCAATGGGGTTTGATTCTTGGTTTTCAAGCCTTTGGGTGCTAAATCAGTCAATCATCTAGCACATTTCTTCTTGCTAGCAATATTATTTATATTGTTGTTAAATGAAACCTGTTGAGTAGGCTTTAAAAGCTTTTTAGTACCAAAAAGATAATTTTCAGCGATTACGTTTTACTCTATCCTCAATTATTTATTAATATCTCGTCAACTAATTTAAATTAATTACCCTTATAGATTTGCAAAAATTATGAAACTTGTGAACCCTAACCTAGTGTTATGAAAGAGTAACGCGGTTAGAGATGCTCCCAAAAGATGTTGAAATCTATAACTATATGGCAATACATTGTTAATCTTTTCTAAAAACTTTGTTAATCTTAATATTGGGTGTTTATTCCCACAATCTATTTATTTAGATTGGTCACATTCCAGTTCTCATATTTTGGGACACATATATGAACAACATCATTATCTCTTGTTCTAACTTAATTGCAGCCTCATTATACAAACCATCAATAGAAACATTTTGTAAGAAAGATTTACTGGCCCATAACAGGGAAAGGCTTGGACAAAGTCCTAAACCACAGACATTATGAACACTACAGAATTTTTAGTTGTTTCTATTCTATTATATTGATAGTTCTAAGTATTCATGGTTTCTCTTGCAGCTCTTTATGTTATGTATACTGGCTTATCTAATTTGCTCTAAAAGTAATCAATGGAAAAAAATAATTTTGGATGTTTGAAATAACCTTTCATATTGCAGGCATTACAAAGAGGACACAACATTTCCCTAATGGACCATCCAAAAGAAACCTCAGCTTTCCCTTCAAATGCATCTGAAGTTAAGGTAGTTCTCATCTGTTTTCCTTTTTTTCTCCAGCTTTCCCAAAATTCTCATATTTTGGCAAACATGTTTTAAAATTTATTCAGCCTTAAGTTTGTACTGTTAGATATATTTTGCGTAACATTAATCTTAGAGTGGGTTTTTTTGAAGATGCCTCAGGTTTCTTGCAGCGTGTCAATCACAAATGCTGAAAGAAGAAAGTTTGTACTGGGTGAAACTAGTAAGCCTGAGGAGAAAAATGACATTCATAGGAATGAAGATGCCGAAGACAAAGAGTCTTCAACACTTGAAAAGCAAGTTGTGGAAGAAAAACAGAAGGAACTTTGCTCTTTCTGGTTTAAGCTTGTACCACAGGGAGACAAGTAAGTTACACACCAGCCACATTATTGTGAAGCTTGTTGTTTCATACATATGTCACAACTTTGTTCTTTACTCTTGGCAGGAAGGGAGCAAGATTGCCTCCCCTTAAAAAGCCCCATATCCGTCTCAAGTAAGTTTTTCCACACACATGCCTATGCAACTATAATTAGCATAGATTGAAGTATAGATTAGATTGAATTCTTAACTAGACGTTAGAGGGGTCAAGTTATTGTTTGCATTTTACGACATAGCGTCTAACAGTCAATTTCCATCCTCAATATTGATTTGTCCATTTATATTTTAAAAACTTGTGCTCATAACCAAGTAAAACAAAATAACTGATGTTGCATCATTTGCAGGGACAGTAAGATTACTGTCTCTATAATCCAGAAGTACATTGCACAGAAGTTCAATGTGAATGATCATACTGAGGTAATAATTTTACAAACAGAGAACTATATACTGAAAATATACCCACAGTATTGCTTTGCCACTGAATTATTTATAACATTTTGTGCAGGTGGATGTTATATGTTGTGGTGAAAAGTTGAATGGAGACATGACGCTCAAGGACATCCAGCTTATATGGATGTCACACATTCCAAATTTTGGACGGGAAAAGGTAAAATGGGACTTGGAGGAGGCTCTGATTGTGCTCGGTTACGTTAGAAGTGAGAAGATTGAAACAACCCCAAGGAAATAAGAAGTATGGCTTCTCACATTGTGGTTTAAAAGAGATGATCTACCAGTCTCTCAACAGACTTAAAATACCAATCAGTAGACTTATTAGTACCTTTCTCTGCTTTATTATCAACAAACAAATACAATATATGCTTTCAACATGTGTTCTCTAGTTTCCTATCCAATATTGTGTTATGGAATTCTATATACCTATCATCTAGTTGCACTCAGTGCTTCATATTTCAGTAAGTAGGGTTTTCTTAGAGTATTTATATTCCTCTACAGGCAGATGGAAGGAAGGATAATTTCATGATATGAGTTGCAATTCTGATTTCACTTGCAAGTAAATAAAAAATAGTTGTAGAACGATATCACGTTCTATTGCACATTCCCAATCTATTTATGAACATAAAGAATTGATTTCTAAAACTAAAGGAAAATCTTATAATGTCAACAAAACATTCTTATTTCTCATTGCTTGTGATGATTGAGATGTTGCTACCATTTGAGCCAAGATGCTAGTATATCATATAACTGTGTGTTGTGAAGTGTATTGGTCAGAGAGGCCAAACTCTGAAATATTTGGCTCAAAATGCCCAAAATGACCTGATAATAATCTTTTCTCAAGAGTTTCTTTTCATATATCGAAGAATTCACTCATATGAGAAAATCGGAAGAGACTCCACCTATAAAGAAACAAACATCTTCTGAGGCAAACATGCTGATCATTGAAACTGCTTAAAATTTGTAGAGTGCCATATTATAATGCAATGACAAGGTAGAGAAAATTATTGGAGAGCTAAAGCACCTTCAATTTTTCCATCTTTGCATTTTTTAAGGTGAACGAAAGTAGGAACTAAATTCAGCTAGCCCTATCGAGGTCTCAAGTAAAAATGTGTTTATCCGACTATCTTTTAGTATCAAGAAAAGGACACTAGTAGTAATTATATTTTTAGATTAAGCACCATAAATGAATTCCTCTCCATGCAGAGCAAAAACATACTTGTCACGTCCCGAACATAAATTCTAAGTGTGGCCGGCACTCGAAAATTATTACTAGTCCCCAGAGGCGAAGCCAGAATTTTGATTAAGAAGGTTCAAAAAGTTGAAGAAGTAAACACACGAACTAACCGAATGGGGCTCGATATCTATTATATATACATAAAATATTATTTTAATCTTATATAAATAATATAATTTTTTGTTGAAGGGGGTTTGGATGAATCCCCTCAATATATACTGACTCCGCTTCTGCTATTCCCAAGCAAACTCTTGGCCTGGCAAACTCACCCAACAGAAGATTGGAAGTTGTATAAAATCTAACTCAAGTGGCTATTTAGAGAAAACTTCATCATCAATAAATAATAGGTTCAAAATACTTAAAAGTATAATGCAACTCAATGTTATGAACTTAATAATTAAATTATTATATAAAAATAGGCTCTGAAAGGATCCCCTTACTCAACTTTATTTTGTCTATGAAGCATTTGACTCATAAGAAGGTGTTGAGGCAAGCCCATAGCTACCTCAATTAACTATTAACAACTGAAAGAAATATTTTAAAGAAAAGAGCTCCTCTAGATGCAATGAGGTCAAACCAACTATTGATGGATAGAAATCTTAATGATGTGTTTGTAATCATGAGTACCTAAATTTGCATCATAAAATGATGCAGCGCCATGATGCAGCGCCGAATGATGTTATACACAGAATGTGAGATATGTAAATAACTGAAAAGAAACATACTCAAGAATAGTCAATGATATGAACTCAACTCAAACTAAAGCATGTAAAATTTAAGAATAAATGGTGCCTCATAAGTAGACTGAAATAAATGCAATTTCAGCAAATAATATTATTTATTCTTGGAAAGTTTCTCTAACCAGCAACTATCACTTATGAGCTAGTGATGATATAACGAACTGTTGTCATTGCCATAGCCGTCCTATACCTTGCCAGAGTAAAGGGTGCAACTCAACTCATGGATCCATATAAAAGTCCTTAGTGACGCTGAGGAGTCGCCCAAATTAATGGTTGTGATCCTATCCTATACTAGCTATGTAGTTATGGGACTTGAGTTATTTGAACTCTTTTCCAAATTGATATTCAATACTACTTCGAAAAGAATTTTGTTATGCTCGTATACTCAAGTGTAACTACTCAAAAC
Source organism: Solanum clarkiae (assembly GCA_011800125.2). NCBI lineage: Eukaryota > Viridiplantae > Streptophyta > Magnoliopsida > Solanales > Solanaceae > Solanum > Solanum clarkiae. Next base: position 13,172 of record JAABOM020038401.1, read on the forward strand.
ATAACTCATTTATTCTCTTTGGACTTTACTCTGTTAACCTCAAATTGTCTCAAACTCATTACAGTCTTATTAAAATAGTTATAATTCTCAACTCAGTAAATGCATAAAAATATATCTCTTGATTTCTCAATTGAGACTCAGAAGTACGCTTGGTAATTATTCAAAATTGTAAAGAATAATAATTTAGGGAAGATCAGTCTGATTTGTGTTGTGTTTTTAGCTTTTAGGGGTCATTCGATAGGAATCAAGTGATTTGCTCCATTTTTCATGTATGTTAGCCCATGATTTTTTTAGTGCTATGGTTTCTGGTCATTTTTCCACAAAACCTTTAAAAAGCTATTTGTAATGACCTGAGAATTAATTCTAATTGCCTCTGCCTGATTCACACTCCAATTTTTTTTTAGCATTTAGGCTCCAATCAAGAGGAATTTGGCAATTTTTTCTATTTTTTATGTGAGTTTGCCCATGAATTGTTTTGCTGGTGAGGTAGTGGTAAGGTCTGCGTACACTTTACCCTCCCCATACCCCACTTGTAGGATTCTACTGGGTATGTTGTTGTTGTTGTTTGACCTTTGGTCAATTTTCCTCGAAACCTCTACAAAACCGTCCATAATGATGTGGATAAGAATTCCAAGAGCCTCGACTTAATTGCTATAATTTTTAGCATTTAGAGGTCACTCAATAAAAATTGGGTACTTTTCTTAATTTTCTGTGTGTTAGACCATTGACTTTTTGGTGGTATGGATTCTAATTAATTTTTTTCACAGACTCTTTACAGAACCATTTGTAATGATGTAGGAAAGAATTTCAATAACCTCTATATATTCCACATCATATTTTTTTAGCATTTAGGAGCCACTCAATAAATATTAAATAGTTTTCTAGGTTTTTTCGTGTGTTTTACCCCATGAATTTTTTTGGCAGTATGAATTTCAATCACTTTTTGAAAGACCTTTAGAGAACCATCCATAACGATCTAGGGATGAATTCCAATTGTCTTAGCCTGATCCGTGCTGCATTTTTAGACATATAAAGGGTCACTCAGTAGAAATTAGGTTTTTTTTTTGTTTTTCATGTATATTAGCCCATGGACTTTTGGTGGTTTGAATTCTGATTAATTTCATGAAACCTTTATAGAATCATCTATGCTTCAATAGCATCGGCTTGATTCGTGTTGTCCTTCTTTTTAGCATTTAAGGACCACTCAACATAAATTGGGTAATGTTCTCCATTTTTCGTGTTTGTTAGCCCATAGAATTTTTGGTTGTATTATGTTAGTCAATTTTTATATGAAATCCTTAAAGAATCATCCGTAATGGCATGGAAAAGAATTCAAATGGCCTTAGTCTAATCCATGTTATGTTGTTTAGAATTTAGGAGATGCTCAACAAGAATTAAGTAATTTTCCCTATTTTTCGTCTATATAACCTATGAATTTTTTTTGGTGGTATGATTTTGACAATTATTTTGCAATTAGAAAGAATTCCAATAGCCTCGACTTGATTTGCATTGTGTTCTGTAGTAAAGGAGTCATTCAAAGGAATTAACCAATTCTCTCAATGTGTATGTGTGTTAGCCCATGAATTTTTCGTGGTATAGCTTCCAACCAATTTTTCTACCAAACCCTTTACAGAATAATCCATAATGACCTGGGGAAGAATTTCAATTGCCTTGATCTTATCTGTACAACGTTTTTTAGCATTGAGGGGCCACTTAATAAGACTTAGGTGATTTTCTCCATTTTCCGTTTATGTTAGTCATAGATTGTTTTTAGTGGTATGACATCTGGGTTTTTTTTTTTTTGCAAAACGTTTACACAATCATCCTTAATGATGTGAAGAAGAACTCCAATAGCACCGGCCCAATTCGCACTGCAATTGTTAACATTTAGGAGCCACCAGTCAATAGAAATTAAGTGATTTTATCTGCTTTTCATATGCGTTGGCCAATATAACTTTTGTGTCTATATTGTGCGTATCCGGCTTATAAGTCAGCTATATGTAAATCAAGAACAGATTTACATTAACATATAGTTTTGTAATAGGAAAATTAATGTATCAATTTCAACCATTAAGCAAATCAAAATTTTCATGCAGAAATACCTTCTTTTTTTTTGCTCGAATTTATACCATTAGATAGAGAGTCTAGCGGTCATTTACTAAAAATAAAAAACTCTCATGGAAAAGTACATGGATAGGCCTTACTATACCAAATCCTAATGAGGTATTAAACCTTTTCTAATTAAGAAGCGTGAAGAAAATAAGAGCTAGAGGACTAAGTATCTTATAATCACCACAGAGTGTGTTATATACTCTATAGTGACATTAGAAATGAAGATGCATAGATAATGCAAAAATATAAAAGCCAAGAAGTAAGTTGAGTTTTCAAACTTAAACTTCCTTTCACAAATGTATAAATTTAAAAAAGATAGATTGTCTGTCTAAAGTAACCTGAAGTATTTTCTTTTATCTTCTTCTTCTTCAAATCTGTCCAATAATAATTGATAGTTCATTATTTCTTCTTAGATTTGTTGGATCTTTCTGAAGCTGGTGACACTATCATGTGATTCTGCTTTACCAATCGCATCAATAGGTGCCTTGGAACAAACTCTCTAATCACTTTTCCATCCCAACTATGTTGTCTTCCATGTGATTTCTTTTTTATTTTGTTACTTCCACTTCTTTGTTGCCTGGGTGAGATATCTCCATCCCTAGCCACTTGAGCAAAGCACATGTCTAACATATTGTCTTTCTCATCAACATCAAAGGAATTATTGCCTAAATCAATGGCATACGCATTAGTCTATCGCCCCTGATTCATTCTTCCTTGCAATCACACTTTCTTCTTTGTAGTGTCGTTTGCTACCAATTGAAGTATCCATCAATGAAATTATGTATTTACTTTTCTTTATTTCATCTTATATGAAGTTATTGCTTTTTTAGGAATGAAATGATGTTTTATTCAAAATTCTTGTTTATTTTTGTTTCATCTTATATGATGTGATTGCAAGGAGTCAAATGACTTTTTATTCAATGTTCTTGTTTATTTTAAGTGTTTAAACTAAAAAATTGTAACTTAATAGACTTTGCATAAAATTTTAAATTGGTTAGTGTCATTACTAAAAGTGTGAAGGTTCAAAAACACATTAAAAATAATGTAATACACATAAATATAAAAAATCAGGTTACACATAAATATAAAAGATGAAGTATAAAAGGGGGTTTTAAAAGGATATATTTGTCATTTACCCTTTTTATCCCAGGATTAGTATACCAGCCAAGAGGAGGAATAACTTATTCTGGTACTATTTATTAGTCTTAGGATAAGTTGTCCCAGATTTGTCAACCAAACAACAATTTAAGGAACCTAAACCCAATAGAAATATCTTTTGATTCAATACAGGTTATTAACTTATCAATTATCACTAATGATAATGCTACTTATTCTAATATTTTTCATCCATCAAATTTGTTGAGGCCAAAAGGATCAATGAGCGTTGGTAGAACACAAATTTGAGAGAAAAATTTCTTCTATTACTTACAAGAATAGATTACAAAACAACTCTCAACCTCACACAATA
>JAABOM020038432.1:0-54583 GCA_011800125.2 Solanum clarkiae
TGTTATCACTGTTTATCTGCTTAAAGGCATGTCAAAGGTAGAAATCTCTTATAATACGTATAGAAAGCGCATAGATACAGGTTGGTTCTCCCAAGCCTTATCGGCAACGGGTGCCAGTCCACCCTAACAGGACTTGGGGCGTGACAATTATTTAAATAAATAACACATAATTCTAAGGGAAGTGGGACTTAGGACTCACAGTATGGGGATGTTGTAGGGAAGAGGATTAGCATGGATCATATAGCAAATAAAATTTAAGGGGAGGGTAAGTATGACTCATGCTATGGTGACAATTAGGGACTTTGGACTTTCATCTCATCCATATAACAAGCATTCAACACATAAGAGGGAATAAGGGACTAAGGGAGTCTTTCATTATACATAGTATAATAAGAGTCGAGATCATAACATATAAATCCAAATATCCAACAACACCTTTAATACAAAAGGAATGGGGCCCAACACATCTCTCAAACTCATCCTTAAAAGATAATATCCATAAATATACAAGTCTTAATAAATCAAGAAAGTAAATGGCTATTGTCCCTGAAGTGGAGGACTCACCAAAAGTAATATTCAATCGAATCATCTATCCACGTAGAAGAGACGGATGGAAAGGAGATCCGGTCCCTACATGGTTAGGTCAATGTAGGCAAAAAGTATGCCTTAGTACTTGGAATGTACTGAATATATAGGGTGCAATGCAAGAAGGAACATAAGCATAATTAAACAATATGCATAATCATAAATAATGAATAGAAGCTCAATATGTCATGAATGCTTAATTCCTTAGTCAAAATATATGTGAGGAATTATCAAGTCACATAACATATCATATATAGATAGGAAGGGACCATAACCGACATATAAGACCAAGCGATCTACTACTTGAAATCCCAATGTTCACTTCACACTAGACTAGGAGTGGTCTACTTTGCCAAGGTAAACCAAACACTCACCTTACGGGAACTCCCCCATTCTGGAAAGTGCTTTATAAACACCTTACGGGAACACCACCCTTTTTGATTAACTTATGGTAACAACCTTAGGGGAACACCACTCCTTTCGGTATTTAATTAACACTTGTCATATTAGAATACCACCCTTTTGGGTCAATCATGTAACATATGCTATATGGATCTATTAGCTAATTCACAAACCTATGGTAGCAACATAGTTATGGGACAATGGTTATCTACCAAGGTCCTCTCGGTGCTAGGTCACAATCCCAAGGAATATTTAAATCATAGTTATAGGCATAGTATGCAAAACATGGTAATATCATAATATTTTCATAGAGTAGCTCATCAAAATCAAAGCTTCATAATATCAAAGATAGGGCTTCATAACTTTTATAACTTTCACAATATTCTCATATCTCATGGCATGTATAATAGCCATTTCAAAATTCATATCATTCATAGTTTGCACAAATTGATATAAGGCCCTCCACATCATAGAAGATTGGTATACATCTTTAATCAAATCATGGTAGATAGATGTACATATGTCTAAAATTATGAAATTCAAAAGTAAATGATTTGAGAAGAGTAAAATGGAATCACTTGAACATTATACAAAATAAACCACCAATGTATAACAAGATTTAGCTAGGGTATCATCAATTCCTTGTAAAAATCCATAAATGTCACATGACTTTTCAATGCATAATCATGTACAAAGGTAAATCATCATGAATCTCTTCATAATATTATCATATAAAAGGGTTCATTAAAACATCCATATATATCCATAAATTTCACGTAGATGAGGAATAAGAATGGTTGAACTTGTGGAGCAAAGGTTTTCACAATAAAACTGAAATGACCCCAAAAAGTGCTCGAAAATGTACTTTGAAAATGCCCATATCCGTAATTTCCATATATCTCAAAATCCATGCGTGATATCGAAAATCCAACTTTATATTCATGATCAGGAGTAAAAATTGAGTGGAAAATGGGCCTAACTCCGATTTTAGAGAACTGTATCAAAATTTAATTTTCCAAAAAAATTCAATTTCCAAAATCGATCTGTGCCCCTAGCGCGACGCAGTCAGGGCGCGAACCTATACATTTATTTGCCAGTTTTAGTTATCTCGGTCCAAGGACTTTGGATCTTAGGTCTAAGCCTTCCCATGCATAAAAGTACCTATACTTAGTCATTTTTCAACCTTATATCATTCAAGACATTCCCCAAAACACTCTCTAACACTTAGCCAAATATTTCACTCAAATTCAAGTGTCCCAAACTCATTGTTGATCTCAAGAATTTCACGCATGCTTCAAGTTCTCATTCCAATCTTCATCAAGAAAATCTCCAAAGTTGAGCTATATGGGTTTCAACCATTGGGTCCTTTCCTCATGGTGCCCAACCTTCCTTTTTATACAAATTACATGTTTTCAAGTTGATTTACTTATGGGTATTCTTACTATGAACTTGATTATAAACCATGTTGGGGTTTTCATGAAATGTGAACTGTTTAAGCATCTTTTGAGCTATAAATCTATGTTCTATGATGAGATTTGATGAAGGATTTTAATGTATCTTGCATGAGGATATCACCAAGTGTTAGTGGGTTGATTTACATTAAGTTTTTTTTTACATGATTTTACTCTTGAATTGCATGGTTTTGAACTAGTATTATACACCTGCCAAGTGTTTGATAAAATGTCCGGTTTAGGATTTTTGAGTTATTGATGATCTATTGCATGACCTATGGTTTGAATGATTTTATGATGATGCAAGAAAGGTATATATATGTGTTGGTTTCATGAAAAGTATCTAGAGTGTTGCAAGTGACTACAACTTGTTGAAGGGGTGCTATGCCTCAATCACCATGGATGGTAGGGTGTGACAACCATCAACCAAATTGAAGGGTTGATGCCTTATTTACTATAGATAGTAGAGTGTGACAACCATCAACCAATTGAGGGGTTGATACCTCATTCACCATGGATGGTAGGGTGTGACAACCATCAACCAATTGAAAGGTTGATGCCTCAATCACCATGGATGGTAGGGTGTGATAACCATCAACCAATTGAGGGGTTAATGCCTCAATTACCATGGACGGTAGGGTGTGACAACTATCAACCAATTGAGTGGTTGATACCTCAATCACCTCTCTAAGGGGGTGGTAGGTCTGGAATTCCACAATGATGATCTCTAACTACACATGTAATATGTTTTATATAAGCATGTTTTACTTCAAACATCATTCATACATGCCATATTGTTACTATGCTCTTCCATTACCTATATGTATGCATTTTGCTTATGTTGCCTATCTATTGTTGCATTCCATCCTATATACTTAGTACATCCAAACATACTAACGCATACTCTATGCCTACATGATATTACCATGTAGGAACCGGGGATCCACTTGATCATCCTCCTCCTCACATGGTTGGTACTATCTCTTGAAGCAAAGCTTGGCAAGTCCTCAGCTCCAAGGATGATAGCTATTGATCCTATGTCATGTAAAGACTCTTTTCTTTGTTTAGATGTTTATGACTATGAAGGTAAGCCTGGAAAGTTGTCTCGGCCCCGCCTAATCTATGTTAAAGGTGTTGTGGGACAAGTTATGTATTTGTGCTTTGAGCTTTGACTCCTTTGATGATTTATGCTATGAAATACTTTCCTTAGTCCCTTTATCCTTATTTATATTCTCTTATTATTGTTTAATTGCTTTTGCGACCAAGGATGTGTAAACGATATTCTAAGAGGCTTGTTTGGGGTCCCTTTGGATTCCCATTCGTCGTGTCATGTCTAGGTCCTCGGCTTGGGTCATGACAAACTTAGAATCAGAGAACTAGGTTTTTAATGGTCCTCGACATCCAACACACCACATCGATTAGAGTCTTATTCATGGTTGTGAAGTGCACCACAAACATGAGTAAGAGGCTTTGAGGCGTTTTAGGAAATGTTTTCCTTCTTCTTGATCCATGTTGTGCTATAGAAGTTAAGACAAGGCTTTCCCCTAACGAATGTTCTTTGCTATGCTAGATCATGTCTATCCCAAGAGGAAGAAGAGCTTGTACACCCGAAGAACAATCGGCTTATGAAGAGTTCTGGGATGCTATTTCCATGTTAGCTCAAGCCATGACTAATCAAATCAACCAAGGGGCCCAAGCCCCTCATGATCCTACTCCGGCATCTAGGGTAAGTGATTTCATATGGATGAATGTCACGCCCAAAGCCCTGTTAGGGCGGACTGGCATCCGTTACCAATAAGGCCTGGGAGAACCAACCTATATCTATGTGCTCTCTATACATATTACAGGGGATTTCAATCTTTGACATGCCTTTAAGAAAATAAACAGTGATAACAAGCCAAAAAGGAATGTATATGGCTTGGCCGTTGGGGCCATAGTGTTTAAAGTATGAGACATGACCAAACTTTAATTTACATAGTCTACAAAGCCTCTAGACAACGAAAAGTATCTCATAAGGGTTGGGACAGGCCCAATCTCCACTAACTGTATAATACAAAATATAAGCTCTAGATACACAAACTTCGAAGCAACCTGGATCTTGGTAACAATAGCTGAATGTCCTGTACTCCTATTGGGGAGATCTACTAGCACCTGTACCTGCAGCATGAAATGCAGGTCCCCCATCAGGGACGTCAGTATGAGATAATGTACTGAATATGTAAGGCAGGAAATACTGTATATGAAGTAACAACTTAAACGAAACTATGCATTGGTGTAGGATAAAAACCACCTTTGGTCATACTTTAGGATCACGTACTTTATGTTCTTTATATTACTTTACCTTTAAAGTATAATCTGTGCACAACAAGTAATACAAATGACTAGCTGATCAGTGGTAAAACTGTATCAGGATCATCCCTGGCTAGGTTCTTCCTTAACCCCTCGGGCTACCACTCGTGATAGGATCATCCATGGCTAGGTGATTCTTCCACCCCTTGGGCTACCACCCATTAATAAACGATATACTTTATCTTTCAATTATCTTTGAGATGATTCTTTTCGTGGTCACAATATTGGAGCTGTAGGACTATAGATGTAACATGTGACATGTAGATAATCATACAACACAATATGATAATGAAAAATGTATGTTACATAAATAATGAAATGTGTATGAGATGAAATAACTCGTGAACTTTATTTGGAAAAAAGAACCCATGTAACTCTGTATCCATATATGTATGCAGATTTGAAGGTGAATATGTATGGGAGAATATGAACATGTGCAAGAGTGTAGACACAGTTAATAGTTGTTTCGAAGTTGGTAAGCGCCTTTATGTGGCAAGAAAGGATCTATGTTTCATGCCAAACAATACGAAATCAAGTAGTCTTACATACCTCGCTGTACGACCTCGCAATTACCTCGAGATAACCTTCCCTTCATCCAAATATTTATCTACAATATATTAGGTGATAAAACTAGCATTATAAGCTAATAAATACATCTTGGAAGCCGAATCTCATTAAAAAAAATACACGGGCAGCAAGCCTATAATTAGCGACGCAAATGCATTCCTTCAACTTTTTCACTTATAATCGTATTTTTAGTACACATTCACATGTACACATCATGTGCAGCCTATTTTAGTTCCATAACAGTCTTACAACAACCCACAAAGCACAACATGTAATAATTCTACACAACCTACAAATGGACAACATTACATTACGTCCCTTTGCCCCATTTTGACGTCGACAATTCCAAATCCATTCCAACTTTAACCAAACTGTTCTCAATACATCTATACATAAAAAAAACCTTAAACCAGTCTCAGAACAGTAAAAAATAAGTCATTAAGGATGTGAGGCAATAGCCTTCCATCCAACAACCCACAAGTTCGTATTAAGAACACAATTGCGATATCCTATAAGAACTCACTTTTACGGACTGTAAAAGTGGTACAGCAGCCTTTATACATCATTTAAGAACCAATACTCATTAATAACAGTATCATCCCTTCATAATCAATCCAACCAAAAAGAGAAAATCTTTCAAATAAATAAGAAAACTGTATAACAATCTTGGACACATACTGTCCAAAATTTTCAGCATATACCTAACCAACATAGTCTCTTGTTTTTCATGAAGAAACCTTATTAAGCACACAACTATAATCACTTACCTTTACCTCCAAGGTTGAGGGCCTCCTTAGGAACCCTAAAAGCTTGTTGTGGCTACTAATAAGAAAGAGTTGATAGAAAACTTGGAGAGCAATCTGATTTTTCTTTAGTTTAAATTGAAAATGACTTTTGGGAGCTATTTTAAACCCTTTTAAAAGGGCAAATGTGGCTGACTTACTAAGGAATTTTTAGCATTAATTTACCAAGCTAGTGATGCAACTCCTTGCCCCTTTTACTTGGGCCTTAATGGGTTCAAATTGGTTGGGCTTTTGTTGCCTATTTTTCAGCTTTCTTCTTAATTAGTTTCGGCCCCAATTAGTCAAAGAAATTGTGATGTCTTTGGGATCTTTTAGTGTCCTTCTTGGGCTGAAAATATAGTCCATTTATGATGCTAAAACATGGGCCAAAGTTACACCCTTAACATGGACTTTATTCATAATCGAACTTGGATAAATTTGACGTCGGGCCTCATCTCCATTTGGCTAGCAAATTTAGGCTAAGCAAGTAGGTGACTCACCTGCTAGCTTACTAAGTCCTACAAGCACCTCAATTCTTTTACTTCATTTAAGGCCGTGATCTCCTTAATTTGACACAAAACATGTATACACTCGACCCTCTTAAGTGTTAGACGCACATATCTTCCTGTAACACGAAACTTGAGCACTTTTAAAAATAGGCACTAATTTGACCAAGCTATATCATGTTTCATTTACATTGTACTAGTATTGTAAGATGTGGGATGTTACAGAACCCACTGGAGTTTCATGGGTCTAAAATGGATGAGGACCCTCAAGAATTCATTGATGAGGTGTACAAAGTATTTTGTATCATGGGTGTTAGATTGGAGGAGAAAGCAGAATCGGTAGCCTACCAACTCAAAGGGGTGGCACAAATATGGTTTACTCAATAGAAAGAGGAGAAGGGGAACAATAATGTGATCCTTCTTTTCAACTGGTTCTTCCCTCTTGAGCTAGGAAAGGCCAAAATGATGGAATGATGGAGTTCATGAATTTGAAGCAAGGGTCTATGAGTGTGAGGGAGTATGCCCTCATGTTTAACCAACTCTCTAAATATGCTCCACAAATTGTGGCCTAGCCAAGGTCTAGAATGAACAAATTTGTGATGGGTATATTTGATTTGGTGAATGAGGAGTTTCGTGCCACCATGTTGATTGGTGATATGGACTTGTCCCGCCTCATGACTTATGCCAAACAATTGGAGGGAAAAAGTTAAGAAAGAGAAGGGGCAATGAGGCCAAGAGGGCCTATTTTGCAGGAAGGTTCCAAGGTCCAAAGGGTGGCCGGTTTCATCAAAGCCAAGGGTCTTCAAATGCTCCTAATAGAAGGTTTTCTAATGACAACCCAAGGGTCCAAGGTGGTGTTGGTGTGGTGCTTAATCCTCTGTGCCCAAGGTGTGGTAGAGGTCATAACAGCCATGTTTGAGGGACACTAATGCATGCTATAGTTGTGGATAAGTGGGTCACAAGAAGATTGATTGTCCTTGTAATCAAGACAAGGGTAGAGTTGGTCGTCCACAAGGCCGGGTGCAAATACATTTCCTTGGGAAGGGAAGGTCAACAAGGTGGTGCCCCAAGGTACAAACCTGTTCTATGCACTTCAAGGGAGGCAAGGGGTAGATGAGGTGCCCAATGTCGTCACCGGTATATTAAAAATATTTGATTTTGATGTGTATGAATTGGTAGACCTGGGTGCCACTCTTTATTTTGTTACTGCTTTTGTTGCCAAAAAGTTTCATGTTGAATCCGAGTTGTTGTGTGAGCCATGAGGTGTCTACTCCCGTTGATGCATCTATTGTTGCTAGATGAGTCTACAGAAATTGTCCCATTTGCATTTTGCACAAAATATTTTCTTGTGATTTTGTTGAGTTGGATATGGTGGATTTTGATATCATTCTTGGGATGAATTGGTTACATGCATATTATGCTTCTATTGATTGTAGAACCCGTAGAGTCAAATTTCAATTCCCTAATGAACCCATTCTTGGGTGGGAGCTCATGATGTGGTGGTCAAGGGTAGGATTATTTCTTGCATTAAAGCTGAAAAGTTAATTTCTAAGGGGTGTCTCTATCGTCTTGCGAGGGTTATGTAACGATGTAGGGATCCATATGTAAACATAGTATCTATTTAGATTGGCCCGAATTTGAGTCCAAAGTCTTTCCTATAGAGTCAGTCTTGGTGGTTAATGAGTTCCTAAATGTCTTCCCTAGTGAGTTTCCCGCCGTTCCTCCTAAAAGGGAAATAGATTTTGTCACAGACCTCCTTCCCAATACTCAACCCATTTCTATTCCCCCTTACCATATGGCCCCGACGGAGTTAAAGTAATTGAAAGAGCAATTAAGGGACTTGTTGGAGAAGGGTTTATTAGGCCTAGCCAATCAACTTGGGTTGGACCGCTGTTGTTTGTGAAGAAGAAGGCCGGAAACTTAATAGAGTCACCATTAAGAATAAGTACCCTTTACCAAGGATTGATGATCTGCTTCACCAACTTCAAGGGGCTAGTCACTTCTCTAAGATTGATCTTCAGTGCGGGTATCACCAAGTGAAGGTGAGGGAGTGTGACATTCCAAAGATGGCCTTCCAGACTAGGTATGGGCACTATGAATTTGTGGTTATGTCTTTTGGGTTGACCAATGCACCGACTATCTTCATGGATCTTATGAATAGGGTATTTAAACCCTACCTTGATTTGTTTGTGGTGGTTGTCATTGATGATATTATGATCTATTCCGATAGTGAGGAGGAGCATGTGAGTCATTTGAGGGTGGTGCCACAAAAATTGAGGGGAGATAAGTTGTATGCTAAGTATGAAAAGTGTGAGTTTTGGTTGCAAGAGGTTGCCTTTCTAGGTCTTGTGGTTTCGAGAGATGGTATTAAGGTGGATCCTAATAAGATGGAAGTGAGAAATTGGTATAAACCTTTGACTCCATCGGATATTAGAAGCTTCTTAGGCTTAGTGGGTTACTACCTGAGGTTTGTGAATGGGTTCTCTTCTATTTCTTCGCCTATGACTAAGTTGACTCAAAAGAAGGCTAAATTTGTGTGGACCTATAAGTGTGAAAAGCGTTTCCAAACCTTGAAAGATAAGCTTGTCTCGCTCCTATCTTGTCACTACCGGAAGGGTTAGAAGGGTTTGTTGTGTATTGTGATGCCTCAAGAATTGGTTTGAGTTATATATTGATGCAAAATGGTAAGGTGATAACCTACGCTTCTAGACAACTTTAGGTGCATGAAATGAATTATCCAACCCATGATCTTGAGTTGGCCGCCGTGGTATTTTCTTTGAAAATTTGGCGTCATTAATTGTATGGGGTGTATGTTGATGTGTTTACCTATCATAAGAGTCTCCAAGATGTGTTCACTAAAAAGATCTTAACTTAAGACAAAGAAGGTGGTTAGAGCTTCTGAAGGATTATGATATAGGTGTGTATTATCACGCCGGTAAGGCAAATATTATGGATGATGCTTTGAGTAGGGTGTCTATAGGTAACCTAGCTCATGCTGATGATAGAGGCAAAGCGGTAACTAGAGAGGTTCATCGGTTGGCTAGATTGGGGATTAGGTTGGAGGAGGTTGATAATGGTGGGGTTATGGTTGTTGATGGTTCAGAATCTTAATTAATATAGGAGGTAAAGGAAAAATGAGATCTTGACCCACCTATGACTCCCCCGTAACTCCATTCTTTTATCTATCCATGTTCCAAGCCTTATTTGTGAATGTGGGGAGTGTATTAGGGTCATTGAAGACTTCTAGTACTTAGACGAGTTCCAGACTTCTCTACGAGTTGAGTTTTCGGTGTTGGTTTGTTCCAAGGTCAACTTTAAATGTGTGTAACTTTTAGCACTGGATGGCCCATGACATGTCCAATGAAAGACCTTTGAGTTACCTTTCCAACGCACTTGATTTCACCTCATTTTGAGTTTGGATGAAGGAGTTATGACCATTTTCGTGAGTCTCTCCTGTGCAGTGAAACCACATGGGCATATTGACTGGCAATGGAAGTTTGGATGGGCCGTCTGAGCTAGCTTGAGCTGGAAAAGACCATTTTTTGTCTACGTATGTGACCGGACAGTGGCACGGGTCGTGTGGCTTGTCACTGACCGTGTGGCTAGTCGTGGAGTGTGTGCAAGTGAGAAAGAGTGGGCATGAGAGGAGTTTTGATCAAGAATGGTGCCTCAGGCACCTTTGAACGGCCGTGGCAGGTCAGACGGCTCGTGGCCTTGGAGTGTGGGGTGTCTTGGAAACATTTTTTTCTCTAAGTGTGGTTCAACGGAACTCTACGCGGACCGTGTAGCACTACAAGGCCTGTGAAAGTGGCCCCGTCAAAGTGACGATGATGGTAATTTTTCTAAGTGTTCCCAACTTCCAATTTTTTACCAAGTCTTATCTCACGGGCACTCCACACGACCCGTGGAGTGCCATATGACCCGCATGGGCCTCAGTGGAGGCATCACTTTGTCAGTTTTTCCATCTGTTCACTAATGGCGCTTTCATGAATTGAATTCATTCTAATGACTATTTTAGACTTCTAATGCTATCTTAACCTATCGAAAGACTTAAACCCTATTTCAAAGGATCAAACTCATTACTCTCAAAATACACTCTCAAATCCTCTCAAATGCTTCTATCAAGACCCCAATACAAATTCAAGAATAAATTTGGACTTCAAGACTCCATTCCATTCTTCCATTCTTTCCTAACTTAATTTCAAGAGACTCAAGGTCCAAGGTATATAGGTTTAATTCATGGTAACTTTCACCCATGAAACGCAATCTTCCATTTCTATGAAATTATATGTTTCTTAGTTGTGTTGCTTATGGGTATTATTCACTAGTGATTATTATCATACACTATATTGGGGTTTCATGAAAGTTTGAATGAAAATACATGATTACTCATTTTTAAGTCTATAGCATGAGATGATTTACCTATTATGATTATGCATATTTTAAGCTATAGAACTATGATCTCTCTTGATATTTGATGGGGAGTTTTCAATGTATTTCACATGAGGTTTTACTAAGTATAGGTGGATTGATTTACTTCAATTTTTCTTACCTGATTTCACTCTTGAATTGCATGAGCTTAAATTAGCATTATACACCTGCCAAGTTTTGGATAAAATGTCTGATTTTGAACTATTGAGCTATTGATGATCTATTAGATGACCTATGAACTAGTAACTTTATGATGATGAAAGGATAGTATTTATGTGATGATTTCATGATATGTATCTACAATGTTGTGAGTTGACCATAACAAATTGAGGGGTTGATACCTCAATCACCTCGGACGAGGGTGTATGACATCAACCAATTGAGGGGTTGATACCTCAATCACTTCTGGTGGAGGGTGATCGTGTCCATCAACCAATTGTGAGGTTAATGCCTTAATCGCCTCGGATGGGGGTGGTAATCCATCAAGGGATTGAGGGGTTGATACCTCAATCACTTCCGATGGAGGGTGGCCATGTCTATCAACCAATTGAAGGGTTGATTCCTCAACCACTTCTAAGGGGTGTTCTACATTGGATTCTAAGTACTAAGTTTCTTTAAGTATCATTCATACATCTCTTATTGTTATTATGCTATCTATTGCTTATGATATTACATTTTAATTATGTTGCGTATCTCTTATTGCATTACATCCTACATACTTAGTACGTTTAAACATACTAATACATACTCTATGCCTAGAATCAGAGCTCCTCACAATTGTCCTCATCCTCCCCTAGTTAGTGCTATCTCTACAAAGCAAGTTGGTGAGTCCTAAATTTCGTGGACAATGTCTTTGATCTTATGCTATGTATAAAGACTCTCTTCCCTTTATTGTATGTTTTGACTATGAGGGTGAGCCCAGTTGCTTTTCTTGGCCCCCGTTAAGTTCTATGTTTAGAGGTGTTGTTGGGCAAGTTATGTAATTACGCTTGAGCTTGACTCTCTGTGACTCTTTGATGTTTTATGATATGAAAGGTTTTTCCTTAGACCCTTTTACCCTTATTTCTATTCTCTATTATTGTTTTATTGCTTCCGCGATCAAGGATATGTAATGATATTCTAAGAGGCTTGTTTAGGGTCCCTTCGAGTTCTCTATTCTCCATGTCACGTCTAGGCCTTAGGCTTGGGATGTGAAAAACTTTGCATCAGAGCACTAGGTTTTTAATAGTCCTTGACATCCAACACATTGCGTTGATTAAAGTCTTATTCATAGTTGTGTTGTGCACCACAACTATGAGTAAGAGGCTATGACAAGTTTTAGGAAATGTTTCCCTTCTTTAAGATCTATATTGTGCTATAGAAGTTAGGTAAGGTTTCCCCTCTAATGAATGTTCTTTTCCATTTTGAGACCATGCCTAACACAAGAGGAAGAAGAACTCGCACTCCCGAAGTACAATCGGCTCATGGAGAGCTCTGAGATGCTCTCACTTTGCTAGATCAATCCATGGTTAACCAAGTCAATCAAGGGGCCCAAGCCCCTCATGCTCCTACTCGGACATCTAGGGTAAAGGATTTCATGAGGATGAACCCAACGGAGTTTAATGGATCTAAAGTGGAGGACCCTCAAGAATTTATTGATGAGGTATACGAAGTGTGGCTATCATGGGTGTTAGATCAAAGGAAAAGGCGGAGTTGGCGGCTTACCAACTCAACATGATGGCCCAAATGTGGTTTACTCAATGGAAGGTATGATTATATGGGAGGAGTTTAAGGAGGCTTTCCTTAACTAGTTCTTTCCTCTTGAGCTTAGGGAGGCCAAAATGATGAAGTTCATGAATTTGAAGCAAGGATCTATAAGTGTGAGGGAGTATGCCCTCAAGTTCAACTAACTCTCAAAATAGGCTCCCTAATTGGTGGCCGATCCAAGATATAGAATGAATAAGTTTTTGATGGGTGTATTCGATTTTGTAAATGAGGAATACCGGACCACTATACTAATTAGTTACATGGATTTGTCTCGTTTGATGACTTATGCCAAACAATTGGAGGGCGAGAAATTGAGGAAGAGAAGGGGTCATGAGGCCAAGAGGGTCCGTTTTGATGGTAAGTTCCAAACTCCCAAGGGCGGCCAGTGTCATCAAGGCCAAGGGTCTTCCCATGCTCCTAGTAGAAGGTTCTCCAATGACTACCCAAGGGCCCAAGGTGATTGTGCCTAATGCTATGTGTCTAAAGTATGGTAGGGGTCATGGTGGCCCGTATTTGAAGGACACCAATGCTTGTTTTAGTTGTGGTTAAGTGGGACATAAGGTGATGGATTATCCACGTAATTGTAATAAGGGTAAAGATGTTCCTCCTCAAGGACGGGGTGCTAATGCGGTTCCTTTAGGGAGAGAAGGCCAACAAGATGGTGCCCTAAGGCACAATCGGTTCTATACTCTTCATTGGAGGCAAGGAGTTGATGGGATTCCCGATGTCGTCATCAGTATGTTACAAGTCTTTGATTATGATGTGTATGCATAGATTGACCTGGGTTCTACTCTTTCTTTTGTTACACCTTTTGCTCCCAAAAAGTTCCATGTTGAACCCAAGTTATTGTGTGAGCCATATGAGGTGTCTACTCCTGTTGCTGCATCTATTGTTGCTAGTAGAGTATATAGAATTGTCCCATTTGTATTTTACATAAAATATTTCCATCTGACTTTATTGAGTTAGACATGTTAGATTTTGACATTATTCTTGGGATGGATTGGTTGCATGCATACTACGCCTCTATTAATTGTAGAACCCGTAGGTTCAAATTCCAATTCCCTAATGAACTCGTTCTTGAGTGGGAGATTCATGATACAGTGGTCAAGTATAGGTTTATTTCTTTGATTAAAGCCTAAAGGTTGATCTCTAAGGGGTGTCACTGTCATCTTATGAGGGTTAGGGATGTTGAGTCCAAAGTCCCTCCTATAGAGTCGGTTCTGGTGGTTAATGAGTTCCTAGATATCTTCCCAAATGACCTTCCTCGTATTCCTCTCGAATGGGAAATAGATTTTGGCATAGATCTCCTTCCTGACACTCAACCTATTTCTATTCCTCCTTACCATATGGCCTCGGTTGAGTTGAAGGAGAAGGGTTTTATTAGGCTTAGCCAATCACCTTGGGGTGGACCTCTGTTGTTTGTGAAGAAGAAGGATGGTTAGGAAATGTGTATTGATTACTGGCACCTTAATAGAGTCATCATCAAGAATAAGTATCCTCTATCAAGGATTGATGATCAATTTGACCAACTTCAAGGGGCTAGTCACTTCTCTAAGATTGATATTCGGTCTGGGTACCACCAAGTGAAGGTGAGGGAGTGTGAAACTCCCAAGATGGCCTTTCGGACTAGGTATGGGCACTATAAATTCGTGGTTATGTCTTTTGGATTGAGCAATACACTGGCAATCTTCATGGATCATATGAATAGGGTCTTCAAACTCCACCTTGATTCATTTGTTGTGGTTTTCATTGATGATATTTTGATTTTTTTCTCATTATGAGGAAGAGCATGTGAGTCATTTGAGGGTGGTGCTACAAAGATCGCGAGAAGAGAAATTGTATGCCAAGTATGAGAAATGTGAGTTTTTGTTGCAAGAGGTTACCTTTCTAGGTCATGTAGTATCTGGGGATGGATTAAGGTGGATTCGAAAAAGATGGAGGCGACTAGAAATTGTCCTAGACCTTTGATGCCATCGGATATTAGGAGATTTTTGGGCTTAGTGTGTCATTACCAGAGATTCATGAATGTGTTCTCTTCTATTGCTTCTCCTATGACTAAGTCGATTCAAAAGAAGGCTAAATTTTTGTGGACCGACGAGTGTGAAAAGAGTTTCCAAACTTTGAAGGATAAGCTTGTGTCCGCTCCTATCTTGTCACTACAAGAAAGGTTGGAAGGGTTTCTTCTGTATTGTGATGCCTCCCGAATTTGTTTGGGTTGTGTTTTGATGCAAAATGGTAAGGTGATAGCCTATGCTTCTAGACTACTCAAAGTGTATGAAAAGAATTATCCTACCCATGATCTTGAATTGGCCGCCGTGGTATTTGCCTTGAAAATTTGGTGTCATTATTTGTATGGGGTACATGTTGATGTGTTTACCGATCATAAAAGTCTTCAATATATATTCACTCAAAAGGATCTCAACTTGAGACAACGAAGGTGGTTAGAGCTTGTTAAAGACTATGATATGAGTGTGCATTATCATTCCGATAAAGCTAATGTTGTGACCAATTCTTTGAGTAAGGTGTCTATGGGTAGCCTTGCACATACTGGGGATATGGGAAAAGAGGTGGCTAGAGAGGTCCATCAGTTGGCTAGGTTGGGAGTTAGGTTGGAGGAGGTTGATAATGGTGGTGTAGTGGTAGTTGATGTTTCAAACTCTTCATTGATTGGGGAGGTGAAGGCAAAGCAAGATCTTGACCTCACGTTGCTAGACTTTAGGGCTTTGGTGAGAGAAGGTAAGGTGGAGGTTTTCTCCTAAGGGGAATATGGTGCCCTTATGTACTAAGATAGGTTGTGTGTGCCTAGAGTTGATGGCTTGAGGGAGAAGATTCTTGATGAAGCTCATAATTCTTCCTATTCCATTCATCCCGATTCTACAAATATGTGTAGGGATTAGAGAGAGGTATGTTGGTAGGGAGGTAAGAAGAAAGATATTGCTAAGTTAGTATCCGGTTGCCATAATTGCCAATAAGTGAAAGTCGAGCAGCAAAGGCTGGGTGGCCTAACCCAAGATGTAGAGATTCTTACTTGGAAGTGAGAGGAAATTAACATGGATTTTGTGATTGGGTTACCTAAGAATAGAACGGGTTTTGATTCTATTTGGGTTATGGTTAATAGGATGAAAAAGTCGGGTCATTTCCTAATAGTTAAGACTAGTTATGGTGCCAAAGATTATGCTAAATTATATATTCACGAGTTGGTTAGATTGCATGGGATGCCCTTGTTTATCATATCGGATCTTGGTGCCCAATTCACTTCTCGCTTTTGGAGGTCCTTCCAAAGAGTTCTTGGTACCAAGGTGTCATGACCAAAGCCTAGGACCTAGACGTGACCGCCGATCGGGGAACCCGAAGGGACCCCAAACAAGCCTATTAGCATATCATACACACATCGTTGGTCGAGGAACCAATACAAAACAATAAGAAAGATATACACAAGGAGAATTGGGACTAAGAGAGAGAGAGAGATATTTATACATAAATAGTTTAAATATCATAAGTGAGTCAAAGCTCATATCATAGATACATAATGTGTCCAACAATACCTCTACTATATAGATAGAGCGGGGGCCAAGACAAAGCAACCAGGCTCACCCTCATGGTTGTGTAAACAATATAGAAAAATTGTCTCGATACGTAATAAGAGAAATATAGATAAACATCCCAGGAATGGAGGACTAACCAACTAACTTGTGTAGTACCGAACTAGCCACGTGGAGGAGGTGGATGATCAACTTGGGCTTCAGTTCCTACATGGTGCTACCATGTACACAAGAGTATGCATTACTATGTTTTAATGTATTAAGTATGTAGGATGTAGTATAACAAGAATTAGGCATCATAGTCAAAATGTTTAACAATAGGCAATAGGCATAATATAACAATATAGCATGTATGATCAATGCATAAGTAAAAAACATGCTTAAGTAGCTCATGCTCATATAGGATACCATATGTGTAGAAGAGACCAAGCTAGATTTTCAAGGTACAAACCACTTGGTTGATGATGGTTTCACCCTATCATCCCGGTGGTGTGGTACAAACCCCTCACATGGTTGATGATAATAAAACGTTATCACCATGGTGGCAAAGTACAAACTCCTTACATGGTTGATGAGTACAAACCCTTACATCGGTTACCCGGGCTCTTGTACCCCCGGATCGGGTATGGTCTAATGCAATACTTTATGTAGAGTACATCATATACATAAGCTCATTTCATCATCATATAGTCAATCATATCATATCTCATGCTTTGGAACTTCAACTCCTCAGGAAACCACATCCGGACATTTTATCAAATACTTAGAGGGTGTGTAATGCTAGTATAAAACTATGAAATATATAGATGAAATCATGCAAGAAAATCCATTATAAAACCATCAATCAACACCTTGCAATACCCTCAAGCAGCATACATCAAAATCCCTCCTCAAATCTTACATAGCTCAAAGGTTTATAGCTCAAAACATAGCAAAACAGTCACAATTTCACATAGCTTTAACATAGTATGCAGTGAATTTCATAATAGGCAAGACCCATGTGTAAATCAATTTTAAATTATGCAATTTAAGTAAAAGGATGCTTAGTTGTCATTGGTGAAATAAACCCATGAAAGAAACCCACATACCTTAGCTTAGAGATGAACTTGGAGAAGATTGGAGATGGAGACTTGAAGCTTGAAGAAGAACCTTGAAGGGAAACCTTAGTTCCAGATGAGGGTTTGAGGCTTGAATTTGGGAGTGAAAATATGGCTAAGTGTTTGAGTGAGTATTGGGGAATGTTTTGAATGATATGAGGGTAAAATATGGCTAAGTATATATATGTTCAAGTATGAGAACCCTTAAGGACAAAAATAACACTACTCCGCATAGCGGAAGCGAAGGAGAATACTCACTAGGATTTGCATTTCTGCACAAATGAGTTCCACGAAAATGGGTATAAATTCTTCATCCAAACTCGAAATGAGGTGAAACAAGTACATTGGAAAGATAATTCAAAGAAATTTAATTTGGTAGGTTGTTGGCCACCCAGTTCTTTGTGTGCTAAGAGATATGCCCCTTTAAAGTTGACCCTCCTAAATCACATTTTTGTGATTTTTGGATTTTGATACAGTTGCTCTAAAATTTGGGTTACACCAATTTCCCACTCAATTTGACACCCTGAATAAGAATATGAAGTCAAATTTTCAAAGCAACAAGCAAATTTTTAGATATATGAAAATTACGATTCCTGGCACTTCCGAGGCACATTTTCGGGCACTTTTTGGGGTCGTTTCAAAAGGTTAAGCTTAGTATGGCCTTTCACCCTCAAACGGATGGCCAAGCCGATAAAACTATCCAAACTCTTAAGGATATGCTTAGGGCTTGTGTTTTGGAATTTAAGGATAGTTAAAATGATCATCTTCCATTGATTGAGTTTGCTTATAATAATACCTATAATGCAAACATGGGTATGACTCCTTTTGAGGATCTTTATGAAAGGCGTTGTTGCTCCCCGATTGAATGGTTTGAGGTAGGGTAGATGGCCTTGTTAGGTCCGAATTTGGTTGTGGAGGCTATGGAGAAGGTGAGGGTGATTAGAGAAAGATTAAAAACTGCCCAATGTTGACAAATGTCCTATGTTAATGAGGAGAATGGATCTTGAATTCAAAGTTGGTGACTGGGTCTATTTGAAGGTCTCACCCATGAAAGGTGTGGTCCGGTTTGACAAAAACGTAAGTTGAGCCCTAGATTTGTAGGTCCTTATAGAGTGTTGAAGAAGATTGGTAAGGTGGCCTATGAGTTTGAGTTGCCCATTGACATGCATATGGTACATTCGGTCTTCCATGTGTCGATGCTAAGGAAATTTGTAGGTGATCCTAGTGCTATTGTACCTCTAGATGTTGTGGGTGTTGTTGAAGACCAATTTGACTAATGAGGAGGTTCCGGTAGAAATCTTGGATAGGCAAGTGAAAGGAACAAGGAGGTAGCTTCCATAAAGGTTCTTTGGAGAAACCATTAAGTTGAAAGTGCCACATGGGAAACCAAGGCTGTAATGCAAAAGCCATATCTAGATCTCTTCCACTCTACTCAAGCCCAAGGTACTAATTTAAGTCCCACTATGTGATTTCAAGTCTTAAGTTTCGGCTCTTATGCCATTGCATGCATTCATGTTTATATTGATATGTTTTATGGTAATTTTTTATGTTCATTTTGAGACTCTTGAAAATGATGTTTAGGTGCATTTGTTGCATCCATGTTGGGCCAAAATCTTCATGATTATTTTTCCTTGTGTACATTTCCTTGACATCCGGGGGTGAATGTTCCCAAGAGGGAGATATTGTGACACCCCATAACTCATCCATGTTCCAAGCCTTATTTATATAGGTAGGGAGTGTATTAGTGTCATGGGAGACTTCTAGTACTTAGATTAATTCAAGACTTCTCTACGAGTTGAGTTTTGGGTGTTGGTTTGTGCCAAGGTCAACTTCAAAGGAGCATAACTTTTAGCACACTTGGAACTGGATGGCCCACGATATGTAAAATGAAATACCCTTGAGTTAGCTTTCCAACACACTTGGTTTCACCTCATTTCGAGTTCGGATGAATGAGTTATGATCGTTTTTGTGAGACCCTCGCGTGCAGTGAAACCACATGGGCAACTTGATGGGCAGTGGAGCTTTGGACAGGCCGTCGGGGTTGTCTTGAGTTGGAAAAGACCATTTTTTATCTAAAGCATGAGAACAGTGAGTGGTATGGGCCGTGTAGCTTGCCATTTACCGTGTGGATGGTCGTTGAGTGTGTGCAAGTGAGGAAAAGTGGGCGTGAGAGGAGTTGTGACCAAGTGTGGTGCCACGGGCACCTTCGATGGGCCGTGGCAGGTTAGAAGGTTCATGGCCTTGGGATGGCCTAGCAATATTCTTTTCTCTAAGTGTGGTTCAATGGACCACTACACAAACGATGTAGCACCACACGACTCGTGAAAGTGGCTCGTCAAAGTGACAATGACGGTTATTTTTCTAAGTGTTCCCAACTTCCAATTTTTGACCAAGTCTCATCTCATGGGCATCCCACATGACTAATGGAGTGCCACACGACTCGTGTGGGCCTCAGTGGGGCATCACTTTATCAACTTCTCCATCCGTTTGCTAATGGCATTTTCATGAATTTAATTCATTCTACTGGCCTTTCTAGACTTCCAATGCTATCTTAATCTCCCCAAAAGACTTAAACCCTATTCCAAAGGATCAAAATCATTACTCTCAAATTGAATACACTCTCAAATACTTCCAAAAACATCTATCAAGACCCTAATACAAATTCAAGGAAACTCAAGAACAAGTTTGGATTTCAAGACTCCATTCCAAGCTTCCATTCTTTCCCAACTTAATTTCAAGAGACTCAAGGTTTAAGGTATGTGGGTTTCATTCATGGGTACCTTTCACCCATGAAGCATAATCTTCTATTTCTGTGAAATTACATGTTTCCAAGTTGTGTTGCTTATGGGTATTATTCACTAGTGATTATGATCATACATTATATTGGGGTTTCATGAAAGTTTGAATAAAAACACATGATTACTCATTTTTAAGTCTATACCATGAGATGATTTACCTATTATGATTATGCATGTTTTAATATATAGAACTATGATCTCTCTTGATATTTGATGGGGGGGGGGGGTTTCAATGTATTTCACATGAGGGTTTTACTAAGTGTAGGTGGGTTGATTTACTTCAAATTTTCTTGCATAATTTCACTCTTGAGTTGTATGAGCTTAAACTAGCATTATATACCCGCCAAGTGTTGGATAAAATGTCCTATTTTGAACTATTGAGCTATTAATGATCTATTGTATGACCTATGAACTAACTAACTTTATGATGATGAAAGGATAATATTTATGTGATGATTTCATGATATGTATCTATAGTTTTGTGAGTTAACAATAACCAATTGAGGGGTTGATACCTCAATCACCTCGGATGTGGGTGGTATGCCATCAACCAATTAAGGGGTTGATGCCTCAGAGGGTGGTCATGCTCACCAACCAATTTAGGGGTTGATACCTCAATCGCCTTGGAAAGGGGTGGTAAGCCATCAACCAATTGAGGGATTGATACCTCAATCACTTCTGATGGAGGGTGGTCATGTCTATCAACCAATCGAAGGGTTGATTCCTCAATGACTTCTTAGGGGTAGTCTACCTTGGATTCCAATTACTAAGTTTCTTAGTCTATGATGATGTTCTCTTCCTTTTTCAGGTAATATGTCCAATATAAGCATGTTTTACTTTAAGTATCATTCATATATGTCATATTGTTATTATGCTATCTATTGCTTATGATATAAAATTTTGACTTTGTTGCCTATCTCTTATTGTATTGCGTCCTACATAGTCAGATGACTTAAACGTACTAATGCATACTCTATGCCTACATGATGTTACCGTGTAGGAACTAAACTCCTCACGATCATCCTTATCCTCCTCATGGCTAGTGCTTCTCTACAAAGCATGTTGGTGAGTCCTTAATTTCGGGGACAATTTCTTTGATCTTACGTTATGTATAAAGACTCTCTTTCCTTTATTGTATGTTTTGACTATGAGGGTGATCCCGATTTTTTTGTCTTAGCCCCTGCTAAGTTCTATGTATAGAGGTGTTGTTGGACAAGTTATGTAATTATGCTTGAGCTTGACTCTCTGTGACTCTTTGATGTTTCCTGATATGAAAGGTTTTCCCTTAGCCCCTTTTGCCCTTATTTCTATTCTCTATTGTTGTTTTATTGCTTCCGTGACCAAGGATGTGTAATGATATGCTAAGAGGATCATTTGGCGTCCCTTTGGGTTCCCAATACGTTGTGTTACGACATAGCCCTAGGCTTTGGTCATGACACCTGCCTTACTAGATTTGAAGTCTTTGGTGAGAGTTGATAAGGTGGAGGTTTTCTCCCAAGGGGGAGATGGTGCCCTTCGGTACTAAGGTAGATTGTGTGTGCCTTGTGTTAGTGACTTGAGAGAGAAGATTCTTGATGAAGCTCGTAGTTCTTCCTATTCTATTCAGCTCGATTCAACGAAAATGCATAGAGATTTGAGGGAAGTGTTTTCGTGGGGTGGTATGAAGAGAGATATTGCTATGTTTGTATTCGGTTGTCATAATTGTCCACAATTCAAAGTAGGAAATCAAAAGTCGGGCTAGCCCAAGATATAGAGATTCCTACTTGGAAAAGGGAGGAAATTAACATGGACTTTATGGTTGGGTTGCCTAAGACTAGAAAACATTTTGTCTCCATTTGGGTTATTCTTGATAGGATAACAAAGTCGGCTCATTTCCTACTGGTTAAGTCTATTTATGGTGCCAAAGATTATGCTAAGTTGTGTATTCACAAATTGGTTAGATTGCATGGGGTGCCCTTATCTATCACATCAGATTGTGGTGCTCAATTCACTTCTCACTTTTGGAGGTCTTTCCAAAGAGGTCTTGGTACCAAGGTAAAGCTTTGTACAACCTTTCACCCTTAAACGAATGGCCAAGCTGAAATAACTATCCGAACTCTTAAGGATATGCTTAGAGCTTGTGTATTGGAGTTTAAGGTTAGTTGGGATAATCACCTTCCACTCATTCAGTTTGCTTACAACAATAGCTATCATTCTATCTTTGGTATGTCTACTTTTGAGGCTCTCTATCGTAGGCGTTGTAGGTCCCCAGTTGGGTTGTTTGAGGTAGGGGATATGTATTTATTGTGTCTAGATCTAGTTATGGAGGCCATGGAGAAGGTAAGGTTGATAAGAAAAAGATTGAAAACATCCCAAAGTCATCAAAAGAAAGTCATCAAAAGTCCTATGCCGATGTGTGGAAAAAGGGATCTTCAATTTATGGTTGGTGATTGAGTCTATTTGAAGGTCTCACCCATGAAGGGTGTGGTTGGTTTTAGCAAGAAGGATAAATTGATTCCAAGATTTGTTGGTACTTATAGACTATTTTGAGGAGGATTGGTAAGGTGGCCTACAAGTTGGTGTTGCCCAATGATATGAATATGGTTCATCCAGTCTTTCATATGTCTATATTGAGGAACTGTGTGGGTGACCCAAGTGCCATTATGCCTCTTGATATTGTGGGCGCTGTTGAAGATAATTTGACTTATGAAGAGGTTCCGTTAGAAATTTTGGATAGACAAGTGTAGAGGTTGAGGAACAAAGAGGTTGCTTCCACCAAGGTCCTTTGGAGAAACCAACAAGTTGAGAGCGCTACATGGGAAGCCTAGGAGGACATGCAAAAGCGATATCCCTATCTCTTCCATTATACTCAAGCCTAAGGTACTAATTCTAAGTTCCTTATGTGATTTCAAGTCATATGTATCAACTTTTATGTCATTTGCATGCATTCATGTTTATGTTGACAAGTTCATAGTGATTTTGACACTTATGTTGAGATTTTGAAATGATGTTTAATTGCTTTATTGCATTCTTGTTGGGGCTGATCTCTTCATGATTATCTTTCTTATGCACATTTCTTTGACATTCGGGATGAATGTTCCCAAGGGGGAGATATTGAAACGACCCCAAAAGGTGCTCGAAAATGTGCCTCAGAAATGCCCATGTTCGTAATTTTCGTATATCTCAAAATCCGTGCATGATATCAAAAATCCAACTTCATATTTGCGATCAGGGGAAAAATGAGTGAGAAATAGGTCTAATCCCGATTTTAGTGCAACGGTATCAAAATGTTATTTTCCAGAAAAATTCAATTTCAAAAATCGATCCGTGCCCCTGGCGCGACATGGCCAGGGCACGAACCTATACATTTTGTTGCTAGTTTTTGTTGTCTCGGTCCAAGGCTTTTAGGTCTTGGGCCTTATCCTTCTCATGCGTAAAAACACCTATACTTCATTTTTCAACCTCATATCATTCAAGACATTCCCCAGAACCCTCTCTAAAACTTAGCCTAATATTTAACTCATATTCAAGTGTCCCAAACTCGGATCTTAAGGATTTCACTCAAGCTTCAAGTTCTCATTCCAATCTTCATCAAGGAAATCTCCAAAGTTGAGGTATGTGGGTTTCAACAATTGAGTCCTTTCCCTATAGTGCCCAACCTTCCTTTTTATACAAATTATATGTTTTCAAGTTGATTTACTTATGGATATTCTTACTATGAACTTGATTATAAAGTATGTTGGGGTTTTCATGAAATATGGGCTATTTAAGCATGTTTTGAGCTATGAATCTATGTTCTATGATGATATTTGATGAAGGACTTTAACGTACCTTGCATGAGGGTATTACTAAGTGTTAGTGGGTTGATTTACATTAAGTTTTTTCACATGATTTCACTCTTTAATTTCATGATTTTGGACTAGCATTATACACCCGCCAAGTGTTTATTAAAATGTCCAGTTTAGTGTTCTTGAGTTATTGATGATCTATTGCATGACCTATGGTTTGAATAATTTTATGATGATGCAAGGAAGGTATATATATGTGTTGGTTTCATGAAAAGTATTTATAGTGTTGCAAATGACTACACCTTGTTGAGGGGGTGCTATGCCTCAATCTCCATGGATGGTACGGTGTGACAACCATCAACTAAATAGAGGGTTGATACCTCAATCACCATGGATGGTAGGGTGTGACAACCATCAACCAATTGAGGGGTTGATACCTCAATCACCATAGATGGTAGGGTGTGATAACCATCAACTAATTAAGGGGTTAATACCTCAATCACCATTGATGGCAGGGTGTGACAACCATCAACCAATTGAGGGGTTGATACCTCAATCACCTCTCTAAGGGAATGGTAGGCCTTTGATTCCATAATTATGGTCTCTTACTACACATGTAATATGTTCTATAGAGGCATGTTTTACTTCAAGCATCATTCATGTATGCCATATTATTACTATGCTCATCCTATGCCTATATGTACGCATTTTGATTATGTTTCCTATCTCTTGTTGCATTGCATTCTACATACTTAGTATATTCAAATGTACTAACACATATTCTATGCCTACATGATGTAACCATGTAGGAACCAGAGCTCCACTTGATCATCCTCCTCCTCCACGTGGCTAGAACTATCTCTTGAAGCAAATCTTGGTGAGTTCTCAACTTTGAGGATGATAACTCTTGATCCTATGTTATGTTAATACTGTTTTCTTTGTTTAGATGCTTATGACTATGAGGGTGAGCCCAAAAAGTTGTCTCGGCCCCGGCCAATCAATGTTAGAGGTACTGTTGGACAAGTTATGGATTTGTTCTTTGAGCATTGACTCCTTTGATGATTTATGCTATGAAAGACTTTCCTTAGTCCTTTTTATCCTTGTTTACATTCTTTTAATGTTTTTAAACTACTTCCTCGACCAAGGATGTGTAAATGATATGCTAAGAGGCTTATTTGAGATCCCTTTGGGTCCCCATTCACTGTGTCATGTCTAGGACCTAAGCTTGGGTCATGAAATAAACCCACATACCTTGTGAGATTTTATGGAAGGAAACGTGATTTAGAGATGGAAGAATCAAAACCCTAGCTTGCACCTCACACTTGAATGCCTTGAATGAGCTTGAGAGCATTTGAGAGTATTTTAGACTTAGGATATTTTTTAAAATAGGGTGGGATGGAGTTGTTTAGGGTTTTATAAGGATGGAAGGGACTCATTTGAGGCTTAAACGATGTGGTATAGGCTTAGAAATTTAGGAAAGGTCAAATTTCCCTTTTAAAAGTCTGTCGGACAAGATCACGAGACCCCATGATGGGCTGTGGTCCAATATAGGAGCCGTAGGAAAGGGGTTTCATCTCTTAACATTTTGAACCCTCAGAAACCTTCTCTGATCCTCAACCTACGATAGGACTTATGGTTCATTAGTCAATCTATGGGTCGTTTGTTATCTTGTATGCTCAACTTCAAAAATTAGTATTTTCATCAACTCTGGCCAACATTCCACGAGTCCAAGATATGGATTGTGGGGACACTTACGACCCGTAGTCCCTTCCGTAAACTCACTAGTACTTGGGAAATTTCCATATTTTATTTCTTAGGAACTTTTATACCGTCAAACATGTGGGGCCTTACAATGTCTCCCCTTGGGAACATTTCCAAATGTGCTAAACTTAGGCTCTAAGGAATAGAATACATGCATCATTTGAAAAATGCAACATATCACCATGAAAAATTTCCAACCATGAATAAATTTATAATGCAACTTCAACATCACATACTTATGCATATATGACATGCAAATAATATGCAAGAATGGGGAGGTGCTCAAGTAGGAAAAATCTTAGTACCTTAAACTTGATTAGAATGGAAAAGATAGAGGTATCACTTCTGTATATTGGCTTCGGCTTACCAAGTAGTGGTTTCGACTCATTGGTTCCTCCAAAAGACTTTGACAAATACAACATTGTTATTTCTCAACCTTTTCAATGGCCTATCCAAGATTTCCACCGGAACTTCCTTATAAGTTAGATTCTTTTCAACATTCACCAATGAATAGGACTGTAACCAACAGTAAGACCATGTGGGCTATTACATGGAATCCTGATGTTGCCTTTACTTTGGAGAAAGAGGAGTCTACTTGCCAAGGTAAAATTGTACCCCACTAGCTGGGTGTCATGAATCATAATTCCATATATAGATCTACTAGCTAGGTTGTATCAATATGAATCTATGATGGAAAGCAGTTATAAGACTTATAGATTTTACATAAGGACCCCTTGGGCCGAGCCCCCAATTCAAGCCTCATTCAGTGCTAAGTCAAATTGCATGAAATACGTCTACATGCAATATAGTAGTCAACAATATAATTAATAACTCATAGTAGTCATGATTTCATAATTTGTAATGTAAGAAGGGCAAGCAATAAAATCAATTTAAACCATAAGAATAAGCCATTCTCCTAACTTGCATACCATGTGATACAATTCTTCCACCTTTTCAAATTGTATCAAAATAGGGTCTTGAGTCATCCTTCATAATTATACTCATCATCATGCTTAAACATTTTCAACCTTCTTCATAAATCATAGCTTAAAAATGAAATTAGGACAAAACATGAGTTCATGGTCAATTAATTTTAAATCATGAAATCAAGTAAAATTCATGCAAAATCATGTAATTAGAGACAAATCAAATCATAATTAACATAATCCATCATAAATTCATAAGCCCTAAATGGAGATAATAGAACTCCTTGAAATTCAACTAAAAATTATGCAATTCATATAATTTATAATAAAATAAATATAACTGATATAGAGATCATTATGTGTCACAAATCATGAAATTAATATTAAAATCATGAAACTCATAAAAATTATACTTGAAAATTAGAAAAGGTTTGGGTGATTTTGGGCCCCATGGACATAAGTGAAAACCAACATACCTAGAGTAAAAGATACAAGAAATTTGGAAGAAATTGACCTTAAAACCCTTGGAAATCTCAGAAACCAAGCTTGATTCGATGATGGATCCTTGAAAGAAAAGTCCTAGGAGATTTTGAGAGAATTTTGGGAGTAAATTAGAATAAGTATGTTTTGAAAGAGTGTACGGGCAGTTATAGGCAGTTATAGGATGAAAATGACATAGTTTAGGGCTTAAATGCATAGGAAATAACAAAATGCCCTTCATTGAAAATTGTTGGGCTTGGTCCAAGAGATTGATCTCATGGCTCTAAAGTGGAGGAAGATCCCCAAGAATTTATGTATGAGGTGTATTGGTCCTAGCTATCATTGTGGTAAACTAAGAGGAGAAAACAGATCTATCATACTAGTATCTCAAAGGCCTTGCATAAATATGGTTCACCCAATAGAAAATAGAGAGGGTGGACAATGAGCCTATTCTTCGGGAGGAATTCAAAGCCACCTTCCTTGACTATTTCTTCCCTATTGAGCTAAGATAAGTAAAGATAATGGTATGCATGAACCTCAAACAAGGCTCCATGTGTATGAGGGAGTATTCCCTCAAATTCAACAAGCCCTCAAAGTATGCTCCTCACTTAGTTGATGATACCCAGGCAAGAATTAACAAATTTATGTTGGGAGTGTCCGACTTGGTCAATGAATAGTGCTACACCGCCATGCTCATTGGAGAGATGGATAGGATCATTACCTATGCCGAACAACTTGAAGGAGAGAAGCTTCAAAAGAGTATGATGGGAGAGTCCAAGAGGTTGTTTTCAACAAGGCCACAAATTTCAAAGACAAGGGTTATCAAATGCTCAAAACCAAAGATTCATTAATGATAGAGTAACCAACCCTAAAGATCAAAGTGGTAATAGTAGACCAACATTTCCTAGGTATCCAAAGTATGGGAAGAATCATGGTGGAAAATCCTTGAAATAGGTGGGTGCTTGCTATGGGTATCGCAAGTTGGGCCACAAGATTATTGATTGTCCAAATGTTCCAAACAAGGGTGGAGATGGTTGTCCATAAGTACATGGTGTTAATGGAGGTACAAGGGGCACAAGGAGGTCAATAAGGAGGTTCCCCCCATCACAACTGATTCTATGCTCTTCAAGGGAGATAAGATGTGGATGAGACACCCGATATTGTCACTGGTATGTTAAAGGTTAATTATTATGATGTGTATGCTTTATTAGACTCGGGTGCCACTTCGTCTTTCATTTTTCCATTCATTGCTATTAGGTTTGACTTGAGTCCAGAAATGTTATGTAAACCCTTTTTGGTGTCTACCCCCATTAGGTAGTTTATTATTACTAGCAGTGTCTATAAGGGGTTTCCCCTATCTATATTATATAAAGTCTTGGCTTATAATTTTGTTGAGCTTGACATGGTAGATTTTGGCATTATTATTGGATGGATTATTTACATGCAGATCATACCTCTATTGATTGTAGAACCCGTAAGATTAGGTTCTAATTTCATATTGAACTCGCCCTTGATTGGGAAGGTCATGATTTGGTGGTTAAGGGTAAGTTCGTTTTTTTTAAGTATATAGAATTGATTCTTAAGGGTTGTATTTATCATTTTTTAAGGGCTAGGGATGTTGAGTCTCAAATTCCTTCTATTGAGGTGCTTCCGATGGTCAATGAGTTTTTTGATGTCTTTCATGATGAACTCCCTTTTGTTCTTCCTGAAAGGGAGATAGATTTTGATATAGACCTCCTTCCCTATACTTAACCTATCTCTATTTCTCTCTACTATATGGCCCAGGAAAAATTGAAGGAATTAAAGAATCAATTGAAGGAATTATTGGAGAAACAACTCATTAGACCCAGCAAGTCACCTTTGGGGTGCACCAGTGTTGTTTGTAAGGAAGAATGATGGCTAACATAGAATGTGCATAGACTACCGGCAACTCAACAAGGTCACCGGAAAGAACAAGTATCCACTATTGAGAACAGATGATTTATTTGACCAATTAGAAGGGATAGTCACTTCTCAAAGATTAACCTTCAATTTTGATACCTTTAAAAGAGGGTAAGGGAATATGACATTCCTAAGATGGCCTCCGGACAAGGTATGGGCACTTTAACTTGAACTTATACTATGAATAACAGGCACGTTTGTGTTCATGTTGGCAAATTCTAATGTGAATTCAGCTAGTCGCCACTTCTACCTGGACCGGAATGATTATTCCTAAGTTTATGGTGATGTGTTTTAGCCTAGCCAATGCTTTAACAATATTTATAGATCTTATGAATAGGGTCTTTATATCCTACCTTGATATGTTTATTATGGTTTTCACAGATGACATCTTAATCTACTTTCCAAATGAAAAGCATCACATGAGGCATTTGAGGGTCATATTACAAGCCTTATGATAAGAAAAGTTGTTTGCCAAGTTTAACAAATATGAATTTTGGTTGAAAGATGTGGCATTCCTTGGGCATGTGGTGTTAGGTGAAGGGATCAAAGTGAATCCTAAGAATTTGAAGTGGTGAGAAATTGCTAGGCCTTTGACTCCAACAGATATTAGGAGCTTCTTGGGCTTAGTGGGTTACAACCATAGATTTGTTGAGGGATTTTCTTCAATTACATCGCTGTTGATAGAAAAGAAAGTAAAATTCCTTTGAATCGATGAATATGAAAGGATCTTACGAACTTTGAATGGCAAGCTTACATCTCCTATTTTGACTTTACCGAAGGATCAGAAGAGTTTGTTATCTATTGTGATGCTTCAAGAATCGATTTAGGGTGTGTGTTGATGCAAGGTGGCAAGGTCATTGCCTATGTTTCTAGGCAGCTAAAAGTAATGAGCATAACTATACTACACATGACCTTGAGCTAGCAGCCACGATATTTGCTTTGAAGATATGACACCATTATTTGTATGAGGTTTATGTAGTTGTCTTCACCAACCACAAGAGTGTTCAATATGTGTTCACCCAAAGAGATCTCAATTTTAGAAAAAGAAGGTGGTTAGAAATTCTTAAAGATTATGACATGAATGTGCATTACCACTCAAACAGGCCGATATTGTGGCCGATGTACTAAGTAGGCTGTTCATGGAAAGTGTGGCTCAAATTGAAGATTGAAAGAAAGAATTAGCAAAGGATATTGATTGATTGGCTAGCTTAGGAGTTAGGGTGGATGAAGATGACGGTAGAGGTATGATGGTTCTAGATGGTTCAAAATATTCCTTGGTTGAAGAGGTCAAATCCAAGGAAGACCTTGACCCTACTTTGGTTGAGTTGAGGGCATTGGTAAAAAAAGGTCATGTCACGACCCAAGCCAACGGCCTAGATGTGACACGCCAAATGGGAACCCGAAGGGACCCCAAATAAGCCTCTTAGCATATCAATTACTCATCCTTAGTCGCGGAAGAAAATTAAACATCATATGGTACAATAAAAAGGGAAGCAGACTAAGGGAAAGTCTTTGATAATCATAAAAGAATAAAAGAGTCAAGTTTATAGAATAAGTACATCATAATATCCTACAATACCTCTAACATGGAATGGAACAGGGGCCTAGATACTTTCCGGGCTCACCCTCATAATTACAAGTGTTCAACGTAAAGAAGTCTCAAAATAGCAAGAGTAATGTCGATAGTGTCTATGGACTTGAGGACTCACAACTGCTTATGTCCGAAGTACCTCACTGGCCACATGGAGGATGATCAAAAGGTGCTCTGGTCCCTATATGGTAATATCATGTATACATAGAGTATATGTTTAGTACGTTTGAATGTACTATGTTTGCGAGATGCAATGTAACATAGACATAAGCCAATATGTTTAAAATGCATAATCATAAGCAATGGATATATATAATCTCAACACGACATGCATGATCAATGCTTGTAATAAAACATGTTTGTAAAACATTCAACTTGCATAGTACATAATACATGTGTAGGAAGAGACCTTAACCGACATAGACCAAGCGAGCTACTATTTGTAATCCAAGGCATGTCACCCCCTTTGTAAGGTGATTGAGGCATGTCACCCCCTCAACAAGGTGATCGAGGCATGTCACCCTCTCGACAATGTGTGGTCTACTTGCCATGGTAGCCATACAATAAATAATTCGAGGTATATCACCACCTCGTCAAGGTAATCAAGGCATGTCACCCCCTCGACAAGGTGTGGTACAACTAGATGGATCTACTAGAAAGCCATAAGAGAGTTCATGTATTATGGTGGAACATAATTGAGACTAAGACTTTACCTAAGGACCCTTTGAGTCAAGCCGTCAAATTCCACAGAATACTGGAAATGATCATACTTTAATCATAATATGAAAAACTTGTAACAGACATGATATCATGACTTGAGTAACTCATGAACATGCTTGAACACTAATAGTGAGCCTAACTTGAACATGAAAGTAGATAACAATTATACATGTTCCCTTGCTTTAACATGAATGGCTCACAAGATGTAAAAATCTTGAAATAGGGCTTAACTTGATACTTGCAACATCATAGATATTTTTCATGAATTCAATACATACTTGAAAGTCCTTAATCATCATGAAGTCACTTGACTTGTAAATCATGTAATAGATCATCAATAACTTAAGAATTCTTGACTTGACATTTTATCAAACACATGGTGGGTTCACAATACTTGTTCAAAATCATGCAATTCAAGAGTGAATTAAGATGAGTAAACTTAATACAAATAAACCCACCAATATATAGTAAAACCCTCATGTATAGTACCTTGAAATCCATCATTGAATCTCATAATAGATCATAGATTCATAGCTCAAAAAATGCAGTCTCAATAGACTAAATCAATTCATGGTATAGGCTTGAAATAGATAGTTATGCATAATCAATCAACATTTCATAAAATCCCAATATAATTTATATTCATAACCCATAATAATAGATACCCATAGATAATATAACTTGAAAATATGCAATTTTCATTAAAAGAGAAGGTTTGGCTCCATAGGTGAAAAGGACACAATGGATGAAACCCACATACCTTAAACCTTGAATTCTTTGAGGTGAACTTGAAGTAGCCTCAAAGCTTGAAATGATTGCTTGAGTCCTAATGTTGAGCTTGAGATCGTTAGATTTGAATGAGAGAATTGATAAAGTCTTTGAGGGGTTTGAGAGAGGGTTTCGTGAGTTATAAAGTTGAAAAATGGCTAAATATGGGTGATTTCACGTTTTAGTGAGCACGGGGCTATGACCTCAATGCCTTTAGGTGCATAAGAAAAGTAAGAAAAATTTTATACAAGTCTGTGTCTGGTCCGCGATGTAGATCAAACGCAAAATAAAAATAACACTGCTCTTCGCCTCTGGCACGTCGCGGCTAGGGCGCTGATGCTCTCTAGAAATCGAATATTAGTTAAAATTATTTTTCTCTATGGGTCCTATAAAATCCGGTTTAGAACTATCTCTCACTCAATTTTTCCCCCTGATCTAGAATATGAAGTCGTATTTTTGATATCATGCACGAATTTTGAGATATATGGAAATTACGATTATGGGCATTCCAAAGCACATATTTGGGGCGTTTTAATATCTCCTCCTTGGGAACATTCATCCCCGAATGTCAAAGAGAAACGCATAAGAGAAGTAATCATGAAGATTTTACCCCGACACGGATGCAACAAATGCATTTAAATATCATTTTCAAAATTCTCAACATGAATGTAAAAATTACCATAAACTTGTTACTATGAACATGGATGTATGCAAAATGACATAATGGATAAACCTTAAGACGTGAAATCATATAGGAGACTTAAATTAGTATCTTTGTCTTGATTAGAGTGGAAAAGATATGGGTATGGCTTTCTCATGTCCACCTCGGCTTCCCATGTGGTAGTTGCAACTTGTTGGTTCCTCCAAAGGACCTTGATGGATGCTACATCTTTTTTTCTCAACCTCTTCACTTGTCTATCCAAAATTTCCACCAAGACCTCCTCATAGGTAAAATTATCTTCTATAACACCCACAACATCAAAGGGTACTATAGCACTTGGGTCACCCATACACTTTCTCAACATGGACACATGGAAGACCGGATAGACTATATTCATCTCCATAGGCCACTCCACCTCATATGCAACCTTATCCATTCTCCTCAAAACTTTGTAATGACCCAAAAACCTTGGGCTTAATTTCCCTTTCTTGCCAAACCGGACCACACCCTTCATGGGTGAAACTCTTAAGTAAACCCAATCACCAACCTTAAACTCAAGATCTCTTTTCCTCATATCGGAGTATCACTTTTGTCTACTTTGGGCTATTTTCAATATCTCCCTTATCAACCTCACCTTCTCCAAGGCTCCCATGACCAAATGCAGGACTAGCAAAGCCATCTCCCTTACTTCAAACTATCCAACCGGGGATCTACAAGGCCTACCATATAAAGCTTCAAAGGGAGCCATACCAATGCTTGAGTGGTTGCTATTATTGTAGGCAAATTCAATAAGTGGAAGATGTTCATTCCGACTACCCTTAAACTCCAAAACACAAGCTCTAAGCATATTCTCTAGTGTTTGAATCGGCTTGACCATCCATTTGAGGATGAAAAACCGTGTTAAGGTTAGCCTTGGTACTCACCTTGGTACGAAGAACTCTTTGGAAGGACCTCCAATAGTTAGAAGTGAATTGAGAACCACGATTCGAAGTGATAGACAAGGGAACCCCATGCAATCTAACCAACTCATGGATGTACAACTTGGCATAATCTTTGGCACCATAAGTAGTTTTGACTCGTAGAAAGTAAGCTGACTTTGTCATTATATCCACAACAACCCAAATAATGTTAAAGTGTTTCTTAGTCTTAGGTAACCCAACCACAAAATCCATGTTGATATCTTCCCACTTCCAAGTAGGAATTTCTACGTCTTGGGCTAGGCCACCTGGACTTTGATGTTCGTCTTTCACTTGTTGGAAATTATGACATCCGGATATGATCTAGGCAATGTCCCTCTTCATACCACCCTACACTTCCCTCAAGTCTCTATACATCTTTGTAGAGCTAGGGTGAATAGAATAGGATGAATTATGGGCCTCCCTTAATATCAACTCCCTTAAGTCATCAATATTAGGCATACACAACCTACCTTGGTATCTAAGGGCACCATCTCCCCCTTGGGAGAAAACCTCCACTTTATGATCTTTCACCAAGGCCTTCAACTCTAACATTGTGGGGTCAAGATCTTGTTTTGACTTTACCTCCCCAATCAAAGAAGATTTAGAATCATCAACAACCATTACACCACCATTTTCAACTTCATATAACCTGACCTTCAATCTAGCCAACTGGTGAACCTCGCTAGCCACCTCTTTGACACCATCATCAACATGAGTTAGACTACCCATAGATGCTATACTTAGAGCATCGACCACAACATTAGCTATGACGGGTGATAATGCACACTCATATCATAATCTTTAAGGAGCTCTAACCACCTTCTTCGTCTCAAGTTAAGACCTTTTTAGGTGAACACATATTGGAGGCTCTTGTGATTGATAAACACATCAACATGAATTTCATACAAATAATGACGCTAAATCTTCAAAGCAAGTACCATGACCGCTAATTCAAGATCATGAGTGGGATAATTCTTCTGATGCATCTTAAGTTGTCCAGAGGCATATGCTATCACCTTGCCATTTTGGATCAAAACACACTCCAAACCAATTCTTGAGGCATCACAATATACCACAAAATCTTCCAATCCTTATGGTAGAGCCAAGATAGGAGTGGAGACAAGCTTATCTTTCAAGGTTTGGAAACTCTTTTAACATTCATCGGTCCACATGAATTTTACCTTATTTTGGGTCACATTTGTCATAGGAGAAGCAATAGAAGCAAAATCATTCATAAACCTCTGGTAGTAACCCGCCAAACCCAAGAAACTCCTAATATCCAACAGAGTCAAGGGTCTAGGCTAATTTCTAACCACCTCTTTCTTCTCTGGATCCACCTGAATGCCATCACCCTACACCATATGCCCTAGAAAAGCAACATCTTTCAACCAAAATTCACATTTTTCATATTTAGAAAACAACCTCTCCTATCTCAAGATTTACACCACCACCCTCAAGTGATTCACATGTTTTCCTCACTCTAGAAATAAATCAATTATCATCAATAAAGATCACCACAAACATGTCAAGGTAGGATTTAAAGACCACATTCATGAGATCCATAATTATAGCTGGTGCATTAGTTAACCCAAAGGACATAACCACAAAATCGAAGTGCCCATACCTAGTCTAAAAAGCCATCTTAGGAATATCATACTCCCTCACCTTCACTTGGTGGTATCCAGACCAAAGATAGACCAAAGATCAATCTTAGAGAAGTGACTAGCCCTTTGTAGTTGATAAAAAAAGGTCATGAATCCTTGGTAGAGGGTACTTGTTCTTTATGGTAACCCTATTAAGCTATAGGTAATCAATGCACATTTTAAGAGAAAAATATTTTTTCTTCACAAACAACACCGATGCACCCAAGGTGACTTACTAGACCTTATGAACCTTCTCCAACAAATCCCTTAATTGCTCCTTTAACTCCTTTAATTCCATCGGGGCCATATGTTAAGGGGAATGAAAATGGGTTGAGTATCGAGAAGGAGGTCTATACCAAAGTCTATTTCCCTTTTCGGTGGAACTCCGGGAAGTTTATCAGGAAAGACATGAAGAAACTCATTAACCACCAGAACCGACTCAATAGGAAGGACTTTAGACTCAACATCCCTAACCCTCACATGATGATAAAGGCAACCCTTAGAAATCAACTTTTGGGCTTTAAGACAAGAAATGAATCTACCATTCACCACCACATCACGACTTTCCCACTCAAGGTCTGGCTCATTAGGGAATTAGAATTTAACCCTATGGGTTCTACAATCAATAGAAGCATAATTTACATGCAACCAATCTATCTCAAGAATGACATCAAAATCCACCATACTTAATTTAACAAAATCACAAGGCAAGACTTTATGCAATATGAACACATGACAATTTCTATAGACTCTTTTAGCAATAATAGACTCACCAACGGGCGTAGACACTTCATACGGTTCACACAACAATTCGGGACTCACATGAAGCTTTTTGGCAACAAAAGGAGTAATGAAATAAAGAATGGCACCCGAATCTATTAATGCATACACATCAAAATAAAAAACCTTTAACATACAAGTGACGGCATCGGGCAACTTATCCACCCCTTGCCTTCCTTGAAGAGCATAGAATCTATTTTGCCTTGGAACACCCCTTTGTTGGCCTCCCTTTGCCCTTAGACCCTCATTAGCACCTTGGCCTTATGGGCGACCATCTCCACCTTTGTTTTGAGCATGACGACAATCAATGACCTTATGACCCACTTCACCACAACCATTACAAGCATTAGAGTTTCTAAAACATGGGCCACAATGATTTCTACCACATCTTTGGCACTTAGGATTAGACATTCCATCACAACCACCTTGGAATCTCATATTATCATTAGAAAATCTCTTATTAAGGGCATTGGAAGACCCTTGGCCTTGGAACCTGTGGCCTTGAGGAAACTGAACCTTGGAACCTTGGA
The DNA here is from genome assembly GCA_011800125.2 of Solanum clarkiae. Taxonomy (NCBI): domain Eukaryota; kingdom Viridiplantae; phylum Streptophyta; class Magnoliopsida; order Solanales; family Solanaceae; genus Solanum; species Solanum clarkiae. The sequence continues at coordinate 36,784 of JAABOM020038432.1, forward strand.
AATCGGACCTTTAAAATGAGCCCTCTTGGACTCACCACTTCTTCATTTTTTAAGCTTTTCCCCTTCTAGTTGCTCGGCATATGTCATAAGTCGGGAAAAATCCATATCACCTACTAGCATGGCAGTATGACACTCCTCATTGACCAAGTCAGACACTCCCGACACAAATTTGTTCATCATTAATCTAGGTTAGGCAACCAGTTGAGGAGTGTATTTGGAGAGCTTGTTGAACTTGAGGGCATACTCCCTCACAATCATGTAACCTTGCTTAAGGTTCATAAACTCTATCATCTTAGCCTCCCTTAGCTCGATAGGAAAGAATCGGATCAGGAAAGTAGCTTCGAACTCCTCCCACGGAATAGCACCATCATCTCTCCTCTCCAATTTCCATTGGGTGAACCAAATTTGGGCCATACCTTTGAGTTGGTAGGCCAATAACTCTATTTTCTCTTTCGAATTGACCCTTAGGATAGATAGAAGTTTATACACCTCATCAATGAACTCTTGGGGATCCTCTCCGGATTGAATTTGTCAGGACCCAAGGGCCTAGACGTGACACGACGCATGGGGAACTTGGAGGAATCCCAAGAAAGCCTCTTAACATATCATTACACATCGTTGGTTGCAAAATCAATTAGAAAACATAATAAGAGTAGAAATAAGGGAATAGGGCTAAACGAATACTTTCATAACATAAGCACCAAACAAGAGTGCCAAGGCTCGATACATAACATGTCCAACAATACCTCTACTATATAGATGAGGGCGGGGGTCGACACAAGCAACTGCGATCACCCTCATAGTGAATACATACATAAAAGAAAGATAGTTTAGAACATAACTCACTAACAAGCTTGGGAGAAATCATACTAACCATGTGTAGGAGGATGCTCAAGTGAGGCTTCAGTTCCTACATGGTTACATCATGTAGGCATAGAGTATGTGTTGGTACATTCGAATGTACTAAGTATGTAGGATGCACTGCAACAAGAGATAAACAACATAACCGAAATGCATAAGCATTGGCAATGAGTAGCATATAACAATATGACATACATCGGAGATTCTTGTAGCAAGCTATGCTTATATAGAACATAATACATGTGTAAGAAGTGACCATTATTAGTGAATATACAAAGCCTACAACCCCCTTGGAGAGGCGAATGAGGTACAAACCCCTCAATTGGTTGATGAGATACAAACATCCAAAACATGGTTGATGAGGTACAAACCCCCAACATAATTATCAAGGTACAAATACCTCGACATGGTTGCATGGGCCTACCACCTCCCGAGCAAGGCAATTGAGGTACAAACCCCTCAATATGGTTACCCGATCCTACAACCTCCCGAATGAGTCATGGTCAATTCCCAACACTACAAAGATAATATCATGTACATATATTCCTTTAATCGTCATATAGTCATTCGACTAATAAAATATGCATTGAACCTTCAATTCCTCAAGAAATCATAATCGGATATTTTATTAAACACTTAGCGAGTGTATAATGTTACTGTAAAACCATACAATTAAAGAGTAGAATCGTGCTATAAAATTCAGTGTAAAACCATCAATAGTTACTTGGTAACACCTTCAGGTAGTATATATCAAAACCCATCATAATATCTCGCAATAGATCTTAGATTCATAGCTCAAAACATGCTAAAAGAATCACAATTTCATGAAATCCCAACATAGTATGTAGTGAAATTCATAATAAGCAAGACCGATGAGTAAATCAACTTTAAATCATGTAATATTAGGTAAAAGGAAGCTTGGGCATCATAGGTGAAAGAAACCAATGAAAGAAACCCACATACCTTAGCTTTGGAGAATTTATTGAAGAAGATTGAAATGGACACTTGAAGCTTGAGTGAGAACCTTAAGATCTGGATGAGTTTTGGGACTTGAAACTTGAAGTGAAATATTTGGCTAAGTATTTAAGTGAGTATTGGGGAACATCTTGAATGATATGAGGGTGAAATAAGGCTATGTATAGGTATTTTCATGCAAGGGAACACTTAGGCCCAAGATGTAAAAAATCTTGGACTGAGATAGAAAAGCATTGCACAAAAATACACAAAAGCAACTCTTGGCGTGTTGCGCCAGGGGCACGAATGCACACTGAAAATCGTATTTTTGCGATTTTCAAATATTTCTATGGTTGCTTTTAAAATGGGGTTAGACCCATTACCTACTCAATTTGGCCCCCTGATCAAGAATATAAAGATTAATTTTCGATATCACACATGAATTTTGAGATATATGAAAATTACAATTCTGAACACTTTCGAGGCACATTTTCGAGCACATTTTTGGGTCGTTTCAATATCTTTCCCTTGGGAACATTCATCCTCAAATGTCACAGAAACATATATGTAAAGACCCCAAAAGGTGCCCGAAAATGTGGCTCGAAAGTGCCCCGAATTGTAATTTCCATATATCTCAAAATCTGTTCGCGATATCGAAAATCCGACTACATATTCTTGTTCAAGGGGTCATTTTGAGTGGGAAATGGGTCTAAGCCTGATTTAAGTGAAAATGATTAGCAATTTAAATTTTTCAAAAATGCAATATCTAGTGGGCTTTATGTGTCCCTTCGGCGACGTGCACCAATGTTAAAAGTGGTACAGATTTTTGACTTCGATCCAAGATTTTAAGTCTTGGGCCTAAGTGCAAACAAGAAAATAACTATATATAGATATTTTCACCCTCATATCATTCTAGACATTCCCTAATACTCATTCAAATACTTAGCCAAATATTTTACTCGTAAACTCAAGTCTCAAAACCTTTTCTGGATCTTAAGGATTGCACTCAAGCTTCAAGTCTTCATCTCCATTCTTCATCAAGTTCATCTCCAAAGCTAAGATATGTGGGCTTCTTTCATGGGTTCCTTTCACTCATGACACCCAAGCTTCCTTTTTCTTAAATTTGTATGATTTGAAGATGATTTACACATGGGTCTTAGTTATTATGAAAATCACTATACACTATATTGGGGTTTATGAAATTATGACTATTTACTAGTTTTGGAGTGAATCTAAGATCTAAGGTGAGAATTGATGAAGGGTTTTGATGTATACTTTTTGAGGGTGTTACCAAGTATCTATTGAAGGTTTTACATTGAATTTTCTAGAATGATAACATTCTTGAATTGCATGGTTTTACAGTAGCACTACATACCCTCTAAGTATTTGATAAAATCTCTGGTTATGGGTTTTTGAGGAATTGAAGGTCCAATGCATGACTTATAACTTGAATAACTATACATACATACATATACACACTATAGTGTTGAAATGTGACCATGTCTTACTCGGGGGTTGTGCACCGGGTAACCTTGTCAAGGGGTTCGTACCTTAATAACCTATCAGGGGGTTTGTATACTAGCGCCACGAGTGGTAGGGTGCAACTATCCATCAACCTTGTTGGGGGTTTGTTCCCAGCAACCTATAGGGGGGTTTGTAGTTCGGCACCACGGGTGGTATGGCGCGACGATCCACCAACCTATTGATGGGGTTTGTACCTCAATTACCAAAGGTGGTAGGTGTGACGATCCCCAATAGTTTAATGGTCTCTTCTTAGACATATGTTATGTTCTATGTAAGTATGTTTTACTTAAGCATTAATCATACATGCCATATTGTTACTATGCTAGCTATTGTTTATCTCTATGCATTTTGACTATGATGCCTATCCCTTGTTGCATTGAATCCTACATACTTAGTACATTCAAATATACTAACGCATACTCTATGCCTACATGATGTCACCATGTAGGAACTGTAGCACCGCTTAATCATCCTCCTCCTCCACATGGCTAGTTCGACTGTCGTACAAGTTTGTTCGTGAGTCCTCCATTTTGGGGACTTTGCTTATGATCTCTTGCTATGTATTAAGAGTATCTTTCTTTTGGTTATGTATTGACTATGAGGGTGATCCTGGATGTTTGTCTTTGCCCCCGCTCTTATTTATGTAGTAGAGGTGTTGTTAGATATATTTTGTATCTGTGCTTGAGCCTCGACTCTCTTATTTTCTTAATGTGACGATATGGAAATTTACCCTTAGTCCCAATTTCCCTTGTTGATGTTTTCCTATTTTGTCATTTTAATTGCTTCCGTGATCAAGGATGTGTAATGATATGCTATGAGGCTTGTTTGGGGTCCTTTCAGGTTTCCTATTCACCGGTCATGTCTAGGTCCTAAGCTTGGATCGTGACAAAGATGATATTAGAGCACTAGGTTGCGAGATCCTCGGAGTCCAACATATCGCATTGATTAGAGTTCTATTGCTGGTTGTGTTGTATACCGCAACTATGAGTAGGAGGCTATGAGACGTTTTAGGAAATGTTTCCCTTCTTCATGTTCTAAGTCATGCTATAAAGTTGAAGTAAGCTTTTCTCCCCTAATGCTTATTCTTTTTTATGCTAGATGATGCCCAACACGAGAGGAAGACGAGCTCACACGCCCGAGGAGAAACCTACCAATAGAGATCTTAGGGATGCTCTCACATTGCTTGTACAAGTGGTGGCTAATCAAGTCAATTAAGGTCCCAAGTCTCTCATGCTCCTACACTGGCCTCTTGGGTGAGAGACTTCATGAGAATGAATCCCCCAGAATTCCATGGGTCAAAGGTGAGTAAGGACCCTCAAGTATTCATTGTTGAGGTTTACAAGATTTTGTCTATCATGGGTACGAGGTCGGAGGATAAGACGGAGTTGGAGGCTTACAAACTCAAAAGGGTACCTGAAATATGGTACAACCAATGGAAGGAAGAGAAGGGAGTCAACTATGTGGTGCTTTGGGAGCTGCTCAAGGTGAACTTCCTTAATCAGTTCTTCCCCCTTGAACTTAGGGAAGCTAAGTTGGTGGAATTTATGAATTGGAGACAAGGGTCCATGAGTATGAGGGAGTATGCCCTCAAGTTCAGCCAACTTTCGAAATATGCTCCACATTTAGTGGCCGACTCAAGATCTAAGATGAACAAATTTGTGATGGGTGTGTCCGACTTAGTTAGTGAGGAGTATAGGTCTGCCATGTTGATTAGTGACATGGACTTTTCGCGTTTGATAACCTATGCCAAGAAAATGGAAGAGGAGAAATTGAGGAAGAGGATGGGTCATGAGGCTAAGAGGGCCTATTTCGAGGGTATGTTCCAAAAGGGTGAACGAATCCACCAAGGCCAAGGGTCCTCTCACGCTTCTAATAGGGGATTTGCCAATGATTTCCCAAGGACCCAAGGTGTTGGTGTTGTGGTTCCTAATGAGGTGTGTCCTAGGTGTGGTAAGGTTCACAAGGGGCCATGCTTGAGAGATACTAATGGATGCTTTGGTTATGGGGAAGCGGGTCACAAAAAGGTGGATTTCCCTCAAAATCACAACAAGGGCAAGGAGGTTCGTCCACAAGGTGCGAATGTGGTTCCTTTAGGGAGAGGTAGCTGACAAGATGGTGCCCCAAGGCATAATCGATTTTATACTTTGTATGGGAGGCAAGGGGTGGATGAGGTCCCCAATGTCGTTACTGGTATTTTGAAAATCTTTGACTTTGATCTGTATGCATTGATTGATCCAGGTGCCACTCTTTATTTTGTTACCCCTTTTGTTGCCAAAAAGTTCCATGTTAACCCCGAGTTGTTGCATGAGTTATATGAGGTGTCTACTCCTATTTGGTGCATCTGTTGTTGCTAGAAAAGTTTATAGAAGTTGTCCTATTTGCATCTTGCATAAAATATTGCCTTGTGGTCTGTTGAGTTAGACATGGTTGATTTTGATATTATTCTTGGGAAGGATTGGTTGCATGCATACTATGCTTCTATTGATTGTAGAACCCATAGGATCAAATTCCTATTTCCAAATGAACCCATCCTTGTGTGAGAGAGTCAAGATATAGTGGTCAAGGGTAGATTTATCTCTTGCATTAAAGCCCGTAAGTTGATCTCTAAGGGGTGTCTTTACCATCTTGTAAGGGTTAGGGATGTGGAGTCTAAAGTCCTTCCCATAGAGTCAGTTCCAGTTGTAAATGAGTTTCTTGATGTATTCCCAAATGACCTTCCTGGTGTTGCTCCCGAAAGGGAAATAGACTTTGGCATAAACCTTTTCCCCTATACTCAACCTATTTCTATTCTCCTTTACCGTATGGCCTCGACGGAGTTGAAAGAGTTGAAGGAGCAATTGAGAGACTTGTTGGAGAAGGGGTTCATTAGGCCTAGCCAATCATCTTGGGGTGCACCAGTGTTGTTTGTGAAAATGAAGGATGGGTCCCTTAGGATGTGTATTGGCTACCGACAACTCAATAGGGCCACCATCAAGAATATATATCCTCTTCCGAGAATTAATGATTTGTTTGACCAATTGCAAGGGGCTAGCCACTTCTCTAAGATTGATCTTTGGTCTGGGTATCAACAAGTGAAGGTGAGGGAGTGCGACATTCCAAAGATGGCTTTCTGGACTAGGTATGGGCATTATGAATTTGTGGTGATGCCTTCTGAGTTGACCAATGCACCGACCATCTTTATGGACCCAATGAATAGGGTCTTTAAACCCTACATTGATTCATTTGTTGTGCTATTCATTGATGATATTTTGGTCTATTCGCATGGTGAGGAGGAGAATAGGGATCATTTAAGGGTTGTGTTGCAAAGATTGAGGGAGGAGAAACTATATACTAAATATAAAAAAGTGTGAATTTTTGTTGAGGGAGGTTACCTTCCTAGGACATGTGGTACAGGGGATAGTATTAAGGTGGATCCTAACAATACTAATATGATTAGAAATTGGCCTAGACCATTGACCCCGTTGGACATTAGGAGCTTCTTGGGCTTAGCAGGCTGTTATCGGAGGTTTGTGAATGGATTCTCTTCTATTGCTTCCCCTACGAAAAAAATGACTCAAAAGAAGGCTAGGTTTGTGTGGACGGATTAACCTGAGAGGAGCTTCCAAACCTTGAAAGATAAGCTTGTGTCCGCTCCTATATTGTCACTATCGGATGGGCTTGAGAAATTTGTGGTGTATTTTGATGCTTCTAGAGTTTGGTTGGGTTGTGTGCTAATGCAATATGGTAAGGTGATAGCCTATGGTTCTAGGAAACTCAAAGTGCATGAAAAGAACTAACCAACTCATGATCTTGAATTGGCCATCGTAGTATTTGCTTTGAAAATTTTGTGACATTAGTTGTATGGGGTGCAAGTTGATGTGTTCACCGATCATAAGAGCCTCCAATATGTCTTCACTCAAAAGGATATCAACTTAAGGCAAAGAAGGTGGCTAGAACTTATTAAAGATTATGATATGAGTGTGCATCATCATCCAGGTAAGGCAAATGTGGTGGCGCATGCCTTGAGTAGGGTGTCCATGGGTAGCCTAGCTCATGTTGATGGTGGTGATATAGAGATGGCTAGGGAAGTGCATCGGGTGGCTAGATCAGGGGTTAGGTTGGAGGAGGTTGGTAATGGTGATGTTGTTAGTATGGATGGTTCTAAGTCTTCTTTTCTTGATGAGGTGATGGCAAAATAAGACCTTGATCCCTCCTTGTTGGAAATGACGGCCTTGGCGAAAGAGGGCAAAGTGGAGGCTTTCTCCTAAAGGGGAGATATTGCCCTTAGGTATCAAGGTATGTTGTGTGTACCCTATGTTGATGCCTTGGTAGAAAAGATCCTTGATGAGGCCCATAACTCTCCTTATTCTACCCACCCCGGTTCCACCAAAATGTATAGAGATTTGAGAGAGGTATATTGGTAGGGAGGCATGAAAAGGGATATTGCCAAATTCAATTCCAGTTGTCATAGTTGTCAACAAGTCAAAGCCGAGCATCAAAGGCCGAGTGGCCTAACCCAAGACAGAGATTCCTACTTAGAAGTGGGAGGTGATTAATATGGATTTTGTGGTTAGGTTCCCTAAGACTAGAAAAGGTTTTGATTCTATTTCGATTGTAGTTGATAGGCTGAAAAAATCATCTCACTTCCTACCGGTTAAGAGCACAGATAGGGATGAAGATTATGCAATGTTATATATGCATGACTTGACGAGGTTGCATGGGATTCCTTTGTCCATTATATTGGATCGTGGTGATCAATTTACCTCACATTTTTGGAGGTCCTTTCAAAGGGGTCTTGGCACTAGAGTTAAGCTTTTTACGCCCTTCTACCTTCAAAGGGATGGCCAAGCCGAAAAGACTATCAAAACCCTTGATAATATGCTTAGAGAATATGTGTCGGATCTTAAAGGCAGCATCATTTTTTGTTGATTGAGTTTACCTACAACAATAACTATCATTCCAGCATCGGTATGGCTCCTTTTCAGGCTCTCTATGATAGATGTTGTAGATCACTAGTGGGGTGGTTTGTCAGTATGACTCCTTCTGAGGCTCTCTATGATAGATGTTGTATATCACCGATGGGGTGGTCATCTCACTTGGCCTTATTAGGACCAAATCTTGATATGGAAGCTCTTGAGAAGGTTAGGATGATTAGAGAAAAGTTGAAGATGGCCCAAAGTCGTCAAAAATCATGCTGATGTGACGAGAAGGGAGCTTGAATTCAAAGTTGATGATTGGGTCTATTTGAAGGTGTCACCCATGAAATGTATAGCCCATTTTGGTAATAAGGGAAGTTGAGCCTAAGATATGTGGGTCCTTATAGGGTGACGAGATAGGTTGGTAAGGTAACTTATGAATTGGAATTGCCTAGGGAAATAGATTTGGTTCATCTAGTGTTTCACGTGTCTATGTTGAGGAAATGTATGGGTGATCAGAATGCTATTGTGCCTCTTGATGTTTTCAGTGTGGTTGAAGATAATCTGATATATGAAGAGGTTCCAGTCCAAATTTTATATAGGCAAGTGCAGATATCGAGAAACAGAGAGGTGGCTTCCGTTAAGGTCCTTTAGAGGAATCAACAAGTTGAGAGTGCTGCTTATGAGGCCGAAGCATACATGCAAAAGTAATATCCTTACCTTTTCCACTCCACTCAAGCCTAAGGTATTGATCTAATTCATATATATGATCTCAAGTCTTAAGTTCAGCCCTCATATCATTGCATATGTTTATGCTTAAATTGACAAGTTCATGATGATTTTACACTTACAATGAGATTTTTGAAATAGTGTTTAAGTGCATAATTGCATATCTATGTGGGAAGAAATTGTCATGTTTGTGTCTCTCATATACATCCCTTTGAAATTCGGGGACAAATGTTCTCAAGGGGTAGATATTGTAATGACCCCAAAAAAGTACCTAAAAATGTGATTCGAAAGTGCCCAGAATTATAATTTCTATATATCTCATAATCTGTGCGTAATATCGATAATCTAACTTCATATTCTTGTTCAGGAATTCATTTTAAGTGGAAAATGGGTCTAACCCTAATTTAAGAGAAAACAATTAGTAATTTCAGTTTTTTAAAAATGCAATTTCCAGTGGGTTTTACGCATCCCTTCCACGATGCGCACCAATGTTAAAACTGGTGCAGATTTTGGACTTCGGTCCAAGACTTTTATGTCTTGGGCCTAAGTGTTTCCAAATGTGAAAATACCTATACTTAGCCATTTTTCACACTCATATCAATCTAAACATTCACCAATACTCATTCAAACACTTAGCCAAATATTTTACTCCTAAACTCAAGTCTCAAAACCTTTCCCGAATCTTAAGAATTGCACTCAAGCTTCAAGTCTCCATCAACAATCTTCATCAAGTTCATCTCCAAAGCTAAGGTATGTGGGCTTCTTTCATAGGTTCCTTTTACCCATGATACCGAAGATTCTTTTTTCTTAAATTTGCATGATTTAAAGACGATTTACTTATGAGTCTAAGTTATTGTGAAAGTCACTGCACACTATGTTGGGATTTACGAAATTGTGACTATTTTACTATATTTTGGGCCATGAATCTAAGACCTAAGGTGAGAATTGATGAAGGATTTTAAGGTATATTTCTTGATGGTGATACCAAGTATCTATTGAAGATTTTTCGTTGGATTTTTTTTGCATGATAACACTCTTGAATTGCATGGTTTTACACAAGCACTACACACTCTCTAAGTGTTTGATAAAATATCCGATTATGGGTTCTTGAGGAATTGAAGGTCCAATGCATGTCTTATGAGCAAAATGACTATATGATGATGAAATTATGATGAAAATGAATGTATATATATATATGATATTCTCTTATATAGTGTTGGAATGTGACCATGCCCTACTCGGGAGTTGCATGCTCGGTAGTCTTGTCAAGGGGTTCATACCTTGATTAACCTATCGGGGGGTTTGTACTCTAGTACCACGGGTGGTAGGGTGCGACATCCATCAACCTTGTTGGGGGTTTGTATCCATCAAATTATCTGGGGGTTTGTACTCTGGCACCATGGATGGTAGGGTGCGACGATCTGCCAACAAATTGACGGGGTTTGTACCCCAATCACCAAGGGTGGTAGGGTGAGACGATCCAACCAATAGTTTAATGGTTTCTTCTTACATAAATGTTATGTCCTATGTAATCATGTTTTACTTAAGCATTAACCATACATGCCATATTTTCACTATGCTAGCTATTGTTTATCTCTATACATTTTGAATATGATGCCTATACCTTGTTGCATTGCATTCTACATACTAAGTACATTTAAAGGTACTAAGGCATACACTATGCCTACATGATGTCACCATGTAAGAACTAGAGCACCACTTGATCATCCTCCTCCTCCACGTGGCTAGTTCGATTGTCCTATAAGTTTGTTGGTGAGTCCTCTATTTCGAGCACGTTGCTTATGATCTCTTGCTATATATTATGACTATCTTTCTTTTGGTTATATATTGGCTATTAGGGTAGCCTGGTTGTTTGTCTTAGTCCTCGCTCTTATCTATGTAGTAGAGGTGTTGTTGGACATATTTTGTATCTATGGTTAAGCCTGGACTCTTGTTTTTTTGATGTTATGATATGGAAGTTTACCCTTAGTCCTAATTTCCCTTATTTATGCTTTCCTATTGTTGTAGTTTTAATTGCTTACGTGATCAAGGATGTGTAATGATATGCTATGACGCTTGTTTGGGGTCCCTTTGGGTTCCCCATTCGCCGGTCATGTCTAGTCCTAAGCTTGGGTCGGGATAGTATATAAGAGATGAAAACATGACAATTTCAGCCCACATGTATGCAACAATGCACTTAAACATGATTTCAGAAACCTCAACATAAGTGTAAAAATCATCTTGAACTTGTCAATTTAAACATGAATGTATGCAATGACATGAGGGTTGAACTTAAGACTTGAGATCATCTAGAAGACTTAGATTAACACCTTAGGATCGAGTGGAGTGGAAAAGCTAGGGATATCACTTTTGCATGTCCGCTTCGGCCTCCTAAGTGACACTTTCAACTTGTTGATTCCTCCAAAGGACCTTAACGGAGCCACATTCTTGTTCCTCAACCTCTTCACTTATCTATCCAAAATCTGAACCCGAATCTCTTCATAGGTGAAATTGTCTTCAACAAAACCCACAACATCAAGAGGCACAATAGCATTTGGGTCTCCTACACATTTCCTCAACATAAATACATGAAAGATCGGATGAACCAAATCCATCTAACTAGGCACTTCAAACTCATAAGCCACCTTGCCAGACCTCCTCATTACCCTATAGGGACCCACATATCTTGGACTCAACTTGCCCTTCTTACCAAAATGAACCGCACCCTTTATAGGTGACACCTTCAAATAAATCCAATCACCAACTTTGAATTCAAGATGCCTTCTCCTCACCAATCTTAAACCACCCAGCCAGTTGTCTACAACGTCTACTATAGAGAGCCTCAAAAGGAGCCATACTGATGCTAGAATGATAGCTATTGTTATAGGCAAACTCAATCAATGGAAGATGATCATTCCAACTACCCTTAAGCTCTAATACATATTTTCTAAGCATATCCTCAAGTGTTTGGATAGTTCTTTCGGCTTGGCCATCCATTTGAGGGTGAAAGTTCATACTAAGTTTAACTCTTGTACTAAGACTCCTTTGAAAGAACCTCCAAAAATGTGAAGTAAATTGAGAACCATGATCTGATATGATAGACAAGGACACCCTATGTAATCTCACCAACTCATGAATGTATAATTTAGCATAATCTTCAGCCCGATATGTGGTCTTAACTGGTAGAAAGTGAGCTGATTTTGTCATCCTATCAACCACAACCCAAATGGAATCAAAACACTTTCTAGTCTTGGGAAACCCAAGCACAAAGTCCATATTAATCTCTTTCCACTTCCAAGTAGGAATATCTATGTCTTGGGTTTAGGTCACCCGGCCTTTGATGTTCGGCTTTGACTTGTTGGCAACTATGACAACTGGAAGCAAATTTTGCAATGCCTCTCTTCATACCTCCTCACCAATAAACCTCTCTCAAATCCCTATACATCTTGGTAGAACCAAGGTAGATAGAATAGGAAGAGTTATGAGCCTCGTCAAGAATCTTTTCTATTAAGCCATCAACACAAGGTACACCCAAGCTACCTAGGTACCTAAGGGCACCATCTCCCTTTTGGGAGAAAACCTCTACCTTGCCCTCTTTCACTAAGGCATTCAATTCTAACAAGGAGGGATCAAGATGTTGGTTTTCTTTTACCTCATCAACCAAGGAAGACATAGAACCATCAACAATAACAATGCCAGTATTATCAACCTCTTCCAACCTAACTCCCCATCTAGCTAACCGATGGACCTCCCTAGCCACCTCTTCGCCACTACCATTTACATGAGCTAGGCTACCCATAGACACCTTACTCAAAGTATCCATCACAACATTAGCCTTACCGAGATGGTAATGCACACTCATATCAAAGTCCTTAAGAAGTTCTAACCACTTTCTTTGCCTCAAGTTTAGATCTTTTTGAGTGAAAACATATTGGAGACTCTTATGATTGGTAAACATATCAACATGCACAGCTTAGAAATAATGACGCCAAATCTTTAATGCAAATACCACTATGGCTAGTTCAAGATCATGAGTAGGATAATTCTTTTGATGCACTTTGAGTTTCCTAGAAGCACAGGCTGTGACCCTACCATTTTGCATTAGGAAACAACCCAAACCAACTCTAGAAGCATCACAATACACAACAAGACCCTCTAGTCCTTCTGGTAGTAATAATATAGGAGCAGACACAAGCTTATCTTTCAAGGTTTTAAACTCCTTTCACACTCGTTGGTCCACACAAACTTATCCTTCTTTTGAGTCAATTTAGTCATAGGATAAGCAACAGAAGAGAACCCATTCATAAATCTCAGATAGTACCGGCTAAGCCCAAGAAACTTCTAATTTCCGAAAGGGTCAATGGTCTAGGCTAATTTCTAATCACATTCATCTTTTTAGGATCCACTTTATACTATCCCCCAACATCATATGACCTAGGAAGGCAACCTTGTTTAACAAAAATTCACATTTTTCATACTTGGCATACAACTTCTCTTCCGTCAATCTTTGTAGCTCCACCCTCAAATGACCCCTATGCTCCTCACTATGTGAATAGATCAATATATCATCAATGAAGACCACAACAAACAAATCAAGGTAGGGCTTAAAGACCCTATTCATAAGATCTATAAATATAGCCAGTGCATTGCTTAACGCAAAAGACATCACAACAAATTCATAATGCCCATACCTAGTCCGCAAGGCAGGGTTGGGAATATCATACTCCCTCACCTTCACTTGATGATACTCGAATCGAAGATCAATCATAGAGAAGTGGCTAGCTCCTTGCAATTTGTCAAACAAATCATCAATTCTTGGAAGAGGATACCTATTCTTGACGGTGACCCTATTAAGTTTCCGATAGCCAATGCACATTCTAACAGACCCGTCCTTCTTTTTTACACAACACCAGTGCACCCCAAGGTGATTGGCTAGGCCTAATAAAACCCTTCTCCAAAAAGTCCCTCAATTGCTCCTTCAACCCCTTTAACTCTGCCGGGGCCATATGGTAAGGGGGAATAAATATGGGTTTAGTATCCGCGAGGAGGTCTATACAAAATCTATTTCCCTTTCAGGAGGAATATCGGGAAGGTCATTTGGAAATACATCAAGAAACTCATTTACAATTGAAACTGATTCTACGAAAAAGAGTTTGGACTCTACATCCCAAACCCTCACAAGATGATAAAGACACCTATTAAATATCAACTTATGCGCTTTAATGCAAAAGATAAGCCTACCCTTGACTACAATATCATGGCTCTCCTACTCAAGGACAAGTTCATTTGGGAATTGGAACTTGACCCTATGGGTTCTACCATCAATAGAGGCCTAATATGAACGCAACCAACCCATACCAAGAATGACATCAAAATCAACCATATCCAACTCAACAACATTACAAGGCAATATTTTATGCAAGATGCAAATGGGACAATTTCTATAGATCTTTCTAGCAACAACAGATGCACCAATAGGAGTAGCCACATTATATGACTCACACAACAATTTGGGCTTAATATGGAACTTTTTGGCAATAAAGGGGGGAACAAAAGAAAGAGTGGCACCTGGATAAATCAATTCATACACATCAATATCAAAGTTTTTCAACATACCGGTGCTGACATCAGGCACCTCATCAACCCCTTGCCTCCTATGCAAAGAATAAACCGATTGTGCCTTGGGGCACCGCATTGTTGACCACCTCTCCCAAAAGGAACCTGTTGCTTCCCTAGCACATGCAAGTGTACGCGGTCTCACAAGTAATACAGTGGTCCTAAGTAAGGAGTCGGGTTGTCGAACCCAAGGAATTTGAATGTAATTCCTACTCTCCCTCCATTATCACATCTATGATACTTTTAGGAAAAAGAATTGTTCTTTTACGAAAAATAAATTATAAAAGAAATAACTTATAATAAACTAATATGAATTTCATACAAGATATCAATTAAAGATGCAATTCCAGGTTTGTAACCGTTACGACTCTGTCTAGTCTTAACAACATCTCTCTACATCTGGTTTCTTGATTAATGATTCACGGGATTTAATATACCTAAGCAGGGTTGCACGCCTCTGAGGGCCTACCATTATTGACTGCCTAACTACATCATTGAGCAGGGATAGACAGACTAATAAAAATGCATTCAAGCTATCTCCCGTATATGAACCAAGCAAGGTGTAAGGGTAGTTGTCACAAGTCTCCCTTACACGAATCAACCTAGTTTCATAGTATTGAACAAGCTCCCTATGCTATTGTTTTCTATTCGCTCCAAATCTCTCAAATCAAGAGTGAACAACAAATTTACTCCTTATTGGCTAGACTTTGAAGTATAAATACAAATAACATAGGAATAATCGAAAGAAACCATTCATAGATGTCACAAGTTAAGAACTACACATAGTCTATGGCTACAACCCCAGAATATGGAGGCTTAGCCACTCATGGACATGGAATACATCATGAATGAAGGGAAAAACATCAAAAACAAAAATCTAAAGATTAAAAATTAACCAAAGTACGGTGGAAAAGTGTTCTCCGACGCCTTCTACTGCAGTTCTCGCATAAAAATCAACTCTAAACCTAAAGTCTACGATAAAGAAATAATAAAGATCCTATTTTTTGATTTTTCCGCATTGGGTCCTAAGGTCCGCGATGCAGACCTCTTGTTTTCCTATATTCTCACTTAATTTGCTAACTGGAACACTTTTAAATAGGTCTGTGGTGTGGACCTTGCACCTCCTTTTGGGTTTCATGGCTTTTTTTTTTTTACATTTTACAGCTTCCACAACTTTGTATCCATGGTTGCCACTTGGATTTTTGGTCTTTTTTTTTCTTTTACTGATCTTCATGTTCCCCGTTCTAGGCTATGTTCTTCCATCAAATTCGGGTTTAACCCCGAGCTCCCCAATCAAACAAAAATCCTGCATAAACACAACCAACAGGCACACTTGGCCCTATATCAGCAAAATAAGAGAAAATGACACTTAAATACCTAGACTCTATTAATTTGCCCTTTGAATTTACTCTATTTATAGGCATTATTGGCTAATTAGGCATATAAATACGCCTAAGATCATCACCCCATACTTAAAGCTTTGTCCGTCCTCGGGCAAACCACTACATATGCATGAGACTCCCTAGAATAGTATATACACTAACCATCATGCGATCGAACTCTATGAATCACAATCAACACTTCCATGCCTTGGGCATAAACCATTTGCTCCTTACACTCATGTATACATGCGGACTCGTGCAGTATATTCAATAGTTAATCTAGTTCTGAACCCTGAATGACCATGTGCCCTTACCAAGAAGAATTACCCCTACACATCACTACAAATCCAGTAAAAAGATCAGGAATGGGTATACAAACAACTCTCACGCTCTGAAAAAATGTCTCAAATTGCTTCAAGATTTCATAAGCTTGCCTTACTATAAATGTAGACAGTTGGAATTTTCCTTAGAGGATCACATAGGTCTTTATCTAGCTATAATGTAGGTTGCGGGTAGGCGGGATACATTTATGCATATGGCTGACATGGTTCACTTCCCATGCACTCGTAGCATACACTTCCCCTCTTTTCATGTCCCTTTTACTTACAACCCTTGTTACCCTTCTTGAATAAAACTGTGAGTACTCATATCTATTTAATATGACCCCAACATAACCCCCTATCAACAAGTGGACACCCTAACAAACACAGACTAAGCCAAGGGGAATAATTAAAAGAAACTAATTTTTTTAAGTGTGCATGCGCAGTGGATCCGTGATGCGGAGTCATCGCGGATCAGCACTGTATTAACTGGCAAAGTTTGGGCCTGAAACTGTGTGCATTCACGATTGCTCTGTGATGCAGAAGCAACGCGGATACCTATTATTTTGGGAGACTCTTTCTAAACTACTCATTTTTTTCTTTTTTTACAACTTCTTTCACATCCTCTCGGGTGTCCCCTCCCATTCCCACTTATCTTATTCACCATGCTCGAGCGCTAGGGAATTGGGATAAAAATCGAGTAATTCATCAAGAAAAAGGGATAAACTTGAAATGTGGTTAGACAAAAAATAGGTTAAGGCTCAACCGGGCTAACTAGGATTGATTTCATCATTCAATGAAATACCTAGAACATTTCTTCTATTTTTGATTCCTCTCAAGTCTACTCTACATACCAGGCAAGTTCTCGAACCTATCACAACCAAGACTCATAATTGGCTCACTCACACATTCATCACAAGGTTAGCACTAGAGTTCCCATTGTGGTATTCCCATGAATTCATATAATTAAGCATGCATACCCAATGATTCACAAGGTTCAAACACTTACCCTTAACTATCTTCAGAGGTTCGCACTCGATGCTCATTTACATACTACCACACTTTATATGAACTTGAAACTTGATTTGATGAATGCCCTTAGGACAGTCGTCATCCATCCATCATAGGGCTCCCATCACTCAACTATGACTAACACACAACTAATATCAACGGGCATACAACTACCAACAATCTAATACATTCACAAATTGAACCCCAGGAACATATACCCACAAGAAGCAATTAAGATTCATCCAAGAACCAACAAGATAGCACTTTAAATTTCCCTCCTAAGTCATGGACCAATTCGACCAAATCTATCCAGGGTAGGTGTGGAACCAAGCAAAATTGAAAGGACGAAACATACCTTGCTTAAAGAATGATCGGTGTGCAATGAAGCTTGTGACCCACGTGGTGTGCAGCGCAGATGGCTTTGAAAATTTTAGGGAACGAGGGAAGAAGAAAGAAGAAAATATGGGGATGATGAGGGTTTGGGTCGGGGGGAGGGGGTGGGGGGCAT
>JAABOM020038503.1:0-16735 GCA_011800125.2 Solanum clarkiae
ATGTAGCATGTGACATGTAGATAATCATACAAGACAATATGATAATGAAAAAGAGTATGTTACACAAATAATGGAATACATATAAAATGAGGCAACTCGTGAACTTTATTTAGCAATAAGGACTCATGTGAATTGGTATCCACGTATGTATGCATATTTGAAGGTGGCTATGTATGGGAGCATATGAACATGTGCAAGAGGGTAGATACGGTTAATAATTGTGTCAGAGTTGGTAGATGCCTTTATGTGCCAAGGAAAGATCTATAGTAGCTTTACATATCTCATTGTATGACCTTGTTACTATCTCGAAATAACCTTCCCTTCCTTCAAATACTTGTCTACAATGTAGTAGATGATAAAACTAGAAAAACAACATACAGGCAGCAAACGGACAATTATAAACCCTAGCGTATTCTTTCAACCATTTCACCTCTAATCGTATTTTCTAGTACATATTCCCATGTACACTTCATGTCCAGCTTGTTTTAGTACCATAACAGTCTTACAAAAGTCCACAAAGAACAACACATAACAATTCTACACAACCTAAAAATGGACAGCATAACGTTACCTTCCTTCACTACATTTCGACGTTGACAACTCCAAACCTAATCCAACTCTAACCAAACTGTTCCAGCAATATTTACACACATAAATGGACCTAAAACAATCTTATAACAGCACTTAATAAGTTATGAAGGATGTGAGCTAATATCCATACATACAATAGCCCGCAAGTTCCAATCAATATGACGCTTAAGATAATACGATAAAACGCGCTTGTTAAATGAAATCAAAATCAGGGAAGCTGTATTAGGGTAATATCTATAACTCAAACCATGATAAAAAAATCAACTTTTCTTCATAATACAACCCACAAATCATAAAAATATCACTAAAATAAAAGACAAGTATGCAGCAACTTTCTCAACACAAGTTGTCTCAAATTTCCAGCACAACATACTAGCTTATACTTCTTATTTTTCATAAGAAAACCATACTAAACACATGTATAAACTTACTTCCCACTTACTTCAAGGTGTATATTTTATCAAAGAACCCTAGAAGTCCCTTTTAGTTGCTTTCCATAGTTAAGAAAAGTTGAGAGGAAATAGAGAGAGCAATCTGATTTTTTTTTTGTTCAAGTTGAGAAATGAATGGTGGAGCTGCTTTGGAGCCCTTATAAAGGGGTCTTTGGCCGAACTTCTCTTGAATTTTTGACCACCTTGTGCCACACATTATCAGGCTGGTTATCCACTAGCTTGGCCCTCACACTTGGGCTTAAATGGGTCTCCAAGTTGATGGGCTTGGGCTACCTATTTTCCAACTTTCCTTTCACTTATTTTGGCTTCAATTTGTTAGGTGTGCTGTGATGTCTTTGGGTCCTCTTTAATATCCTTATTGGGCTGAAAATATAGTTCATTTATGATGCTGAAACACGAGCCAAAGTTACACCCTTAACACGGACTTTATTTATAATCGTGTTTGGACAAATTCGACGTTGAGCCTCGTCTCCATTTAGCTAGCAAATTTAACCTAAGCCAAGTAGGTGAGTCACCTGCTATCTTGTTAAGTCTACAAGCACCTCAATTCTCTCACTTCATTTAAGGCCATAATCGCCTCAATTCGACACAAAACTTGTATGCACTTGACCCTCTAGTTAGACGCACATATAGTCCATTAGCATAAGATTCAAGAAGTTTTAAAAATTAGCGCTAATTTGACCAAACCATATGTTTCATTTTCATTGTACTAGTATTGTAAGGTGTGGGGTATTACAGAAATATAGTGATGAAATCATGCAATAAAATCTATTGTAAAACTATAAATCAACACCTTGGGACACCCTCAAGAAATATACATCAATATCTGCCACAAAATCTTACAGTAGATCCGAGATTTATAGCTCAAAACATAGAAAAATAGTCACAACTTTACATAGCTTTAACATAGTTCATATATATGTTTTTACTGGTAAATCCAATTTTAAAATCAACTTTAAATCATGCAAATTGAGTAAAAGAGATTAGGGCACCATTGGTGGAAGGACCCAATGGCTAAAACCTACATACCTTAGCTTATATGAAGCTCTTGATGAAGATTGAAAATGGAGGCTTGAAGCTTGCACGAATTCCATAGTTTCGTATGAGGATTTTGAGGCTTGAATTTAGGTATGAAAAATATGGGTAAGTATTTGAGAGGATATTGGGGAATGTTTTGGATGATATGAGGGTGAAATACGACTAAATATAGATAAAAACATATTTGGGAACACTTAGGCCCAAGACTTGAAAGTTTTGGACCAAACTAAAAAAACAATCACAAAATAAAGCAGAGGCGCATCACGGAAGGGGAATGCTTTGCTCTCTAGAAATTGTATTTTTAGAATTTTAAATTTTGATATAGTTGCTCTATAATCGGGGTTAGACCTTCTTCCCCTAATTTGGATGCTTTAAACAAGACTATGAAGTCAGATTTTTGATATCATGCACGAATTTTAAGATGTATAGAAATTAAAATTCTGAGCATTCCAAGGCATATTTTCAGGTATTATTAGGGTTGTTTCAGTTATTTCAATATGCATACCATATAGGGATCGAAACACCATTTGATCATTCTTCACGTGGCTAGTACGATCTTTCGAAACAAGATTTGGTGAGTCCTCAGGTCTAAGGACACTATCTTTTTACTCTTACTATTTGGAGACTTCTCTATGTTGAATATTTGTTATCATGAAGGAGAGATCGGAAAGTGTCTTGGCCCCCGCTCCATTCTATGTTGGAGGTGTTATTGGATATTATGATGTACTTATTCTTAAGCTTGACTCTTTTATCCTTTAATGATTACTAAACACTCACCTTAGTCCCCCTACCCTTTTATTATATCTCTTATTGTTGTTTACTTTGCTTCTGTGACCAAGAATGTGTGATTGATATGCTAAGAGGCTTGTTTGGGTCCTTTCGGATTCCTATTCATTGTGTCACGTCTATGCCCTAGGCTTGGGGACAAATTTCAAGTTGTATCATCTATGGACATCTCTTATTATGGATTATTATTATATATTTTATTGGAGTTTTATGAAATATTGATTGATTACACATGTCTATCTATTTCAAGATTATACCACGAATTGGTTCTGTCTACTAAGACTATGCATGTTTTGAGTTTTGAAATTATGATCTATTATAAGATTTGATGATGGATTTCAAGGTAGCCTACATGAGGGTTTTACTATATGTTGGTGGGTTGATTTGCATTGAGTTTTCTCATACTATTTTATACTTGAATTGCACGATTTTGAACAAGCATTATGAACCCACCAAGTGTTTGATAAAATATCATGACAAAGATTCTCGTGTTATTGATGATCTATTACATAATTTATATGTCAAGTGACTTTATGATGATGAAGGGCTTGAATGTATGTGTTGTATTCATCGTCTATGGTGTTGCAAGTAGACCACACCTTGTTGAAGGGGTGATATACCTCAATCACCTTGTTAAGGGGGTGACATGCCTCAATCACCTTGCTTAGGGGGTGGTATGCCTCAATCACTTTACAAAGGGGTGAAATGGCTTGGATACTAAATAGTAGCTTGCTTGGTTTATACTGGTTAAGGTCTCTTTCCACACATGCGATATGTACTATGCAAGTTGTATGATTTACAAGTATGTTTTACTTCAAGTATTGGTCATGCATGCTATATTGATATTATGCTTATCCATTGCTTATGATGATGTATTTTGACAATATTGGCTTATGTCTTGTTGCATTACATCCTACATACTTAGCACATTCAAACCTACTAATGCATACTCTATGCCTACATGATATTACCATTTAGGGACTGTAGCACATTTTAATCATCCTCCACGTGCTAGTTCGGTGCTTTGGAGATAAGCTTTGGTGATTCCTCAAGTTTGAGGATGCTAACTATGTTACTCTTGCAATTTGATAATTTTTTATGTTGAACACTTGTTACTGTAAGGGTAAGCCCGAAAAGTGTCTTAGCCCCTGTGCAGTTCCATGTTGGAGGTGTTGTTGGATAGTATAATGTACTTATGTTATGATCTTGACTCCTTTATACTTTTATGATTATCAAAGACTTCCCTTAGTCCAGCTTCCCCTTTTATTGTATCTCTTGTTGTTGCTATTTTGCTTCCGCGACCAAGGATTGTGATTGATATACCATGAGGCTTGTTTGGGGTCCCTTTCGTTTCCCATTATCTGTGTCATTTCTAGGCCCTAGGCTTGGGTCGTGGCAGTGTTAGTCATTGTGCATGAATATCTTTTTTGAGAGTGAGTGTGTTTGCACAGTCCCAAAGCTAAATTTGAAATCATTTTTTAGTGTAAAAATGTGACTTCTTTCTATGAGGGCACTTGCATTGCATTGTAAGCTTTTGACTTGTTCAGTGATTGTGACCTATCGATCAAATGACCCCAAAAAGTGCCCAAAAATATTTCTCAAAAGCACCTGGATTCGTAATTTACATATATCTCAAAATCCGTGTGTGATACCAAATATCTGACTTCATATTCTTATTCAGGGGAAAAATTGAGTGGGAAAAAGGTCTAACCCCGATTTTAGAGCAAACAATTCAAAATTTCAATTTTCAAAGTGTCAAATTCCAGTGAGGTATCCGCAATGCAGGTGTGATGTGCCTGTGTATATTTTCTCTCAAGTTTTTCAAGGTCGGTCCAAGACTTTTGAGAATTGGACCTGAGTCCTCCCATGTATGAAAATACCTATAATTAGTCATACTTAACCCTCATAGAATACAATACATTTCCCCCATACTAATAAAACACTTAGACAAATATTTCACTCCTAAACACAAGTCCAAAGCATCATCTGGATCTAAGGTTTTGATCGAAGCTTCAAGCCTCCATTTCAAATATTCTTAAAGGAATCCTCCAAAGCCAAGGTATATGGGTTTCTTTCATGGGTGCCTTTCACCTAGGATGTCCAAGCTTCCTTTTACCTAAAATTGCATGATTTAAAGTTGATTTACTCATGGGTCTTACTCATTATGAAATTTACTACACATTAAGTTGGGGTTTATGAAATTGTGATGGTTTTATCATGTTTTGAACTATGAATGTAAGATCTATTATGAGATTTGATGAAGGCTTTTGGTGTAGGTTTCTTGAGGGTGTTATTAAATATCTATGATGGTTTTACACTAAATTTTCTAGCCCGATTCCGATCATGGATTGCATGGTTTTATACTAGCATTACACACCCACCAAGTGTTTCATAAAATGCTCAGAATATGATGCTTGATTTGTTGAAGGCCTAATGCTTGGCTATCAGGTGTATGACTCTATGAGGATGAAAGAATTTTGTATAAGTGGTAATTCCATGATAAGCTTCTGTAGTGTTGTATATTAACCAACCTTGTTGAGGGGTTGATACCTTGACCGCTTCGATAGGGGGTTCGATTTCCATTAACCTTGTTGAGGGATTGATACCTTGACCACTATGATGGAGTGTGTGATGTCCATTAACATTGTTAAGGGATTAATTCCTTGACCGCTTTGATGGAGGGTGTGATGTCCGTTAATGTTGTTGAGGGACTGATACTTTGGCCACTATGATGGAGGGTGTGACGTCTATTAACCTTGTTAAGGGGTTGATACATTGACCACTATGAATAAGTGTGTGAAGTCCATTAACCTCGTTGAGAGGTTGATACCTTTACCACTATGATGGATGGTTAACCTTGTTGAGGGGTTGATACCTTAACCGCTTTGATAGAGGGTGTGATGTCCATTAACCATGTTGAGGGGTTGATACCTCGACCACTACCAAGGGGGTGCTAGGCCTTGGATTCCGAGTACTAGTTTCTTGGTCTATGATAATGGTCTCTTCTTACTTACGTAATATGTTCTATATAAGCATGTTTTACTTCAAGCATCATTCATACATGTCATATCGTTATTATGCTATTCATTGCTTAAGATTATGCATTTTGCCTGTGTTTCCTATCTATTATTGTATTACAGTCTACATACGTAGTGCATCCAAACCTACTAACGCAAACTCTATGCCTACATGATGTTACCATGTAGGAACCGGAGCACCATTTGGTTATCCTCCTCCTCCACGTGGATAGTGGTATCTGTTCAAGCTAGTTGGTGAGTCCTTCATTCCGAGGAAAATGTCTATGTTTTTATGTTTTGTATTAAAGACTCTCTCTCTTTATTGTATACTTTGACTATGAGGGTGAGCCCGGTTGTTTGTCTTGGCTCCCGCTGTTATCTATGTAGTAGAGGTGTTGTTAGAAATATTATGTATCTATGCTATGAGCTTTGATTCTTTCTTGACTCTTTTTGATCATGTTATGAAAGGTGTCCCTTAGCCCCAGTTATCTCTTATACTATCTATTTTGTTATTTTACTTGCTTTCGCAACCAAGGAAGTGTAATAATATGCTCAGAGGCATTTTAGGGGTCCCTTTGGATTCCCCATTCGCCAGTCACGTCTAGACCCCAGGCTTAGGTTATGACAAAGATGGAATCAGAGAACTATGATGTTAGATGCTCGGCATCGAATACATTATGTCAATTATAGTCTTATTCATGGTTGTGTTGTGCACCAAAACAATGCGTAAGGGGATATGAGACGTTTTAGGAAATATTTCCTTTCTTCATATTCTAAGTTGTTCTATAGAGTTAAGGTAAGGTTTACCCCTCTGATGATTGTTCTTTTCTATGCTAGATCATGTCTAACACAAGATGATGGAGAGCCCTCACAACCAAGGAGCAACCAGCTCATGAAGAACTCCGAGATGCTTTACATTGCTCGCACAGTTGTGGCTAATCAAGAAAATCAAGGGGTCCAAGCCCTTCATGCTCCTACTCCGGAATCTCAAGTGAGGGACTTTATGAGGATGAATCTGTCAGAATTCTATAGGTCTAAGGTAGATGAGGACCCTCAAGAGTTTATTGATGAGGTCTACAAGGTGTTGGCTATGATGGGAGTTAGATTGGAGGAAAAGGTGGAGTTTGCAGCTAACCAACTCAAAGGGGTAGCACAAATATGGTTTAATCAATGGAAGGAAGAGAAGAGGGTTAACAATATGGTTCTATGGGAGTAGTTCATGGCGGATTTTCTTAATCGGTTCTTCTCGCTTGAGCTTCATGAGGCTAAGATGGTAGAATTCATAAATTTGAAACAAGGTTCAATGAGTGTGAAGGAGTATGCCCTCAAGTTCAACCAACTTTGAAAATATTCTCCCCAATTGGTGGTTGATCTGAGGTCTATGATGAGTAAATTCGTGATGAGAGTATCTGACTTGGTGAGTGAGGAGTGCAGGTCAACTATGTTGATTAGTGACATTGATTTGGTCCGCTTCATGACCTATACCGAACAAATGAAGGAGAAAAAGTTGAGGAAAGGAGAGGTAAGGAGGCCAAGAGGGCCCTTGTGAAGGAAAGTTCCAATGGTCGTGGTAGTATGGTACCTTATGCTAGGTGCCCAAAATGTGGTAGGTTCCATGATGGCCCCTTCTTGAAGAATATCATTGCTTGTTATGGTTGTGGAGAGGACGGTCACTATATAATAGATTGCCCTCATAAGTGCAACAAGGGTAGAGATGGTGATGTTGATCAAAGGGCTGCTCCAAGACGTAATAGGTTTTATGTTATTCAAATAAGGCAAGGCGGAATGAGGTGCTCGATGCTGCTATCGGTATGTTAGGCTTTTTTTGATGTTGTTATGCATGCTTTGATGGTTCTGGGGGTTTCTATTCCTTTCATTATTCCTTTTGTTGCTAGTATGATTCATGTGTGTGTTGAATGGTTATGTGAGTCTATTGTTGTTAGAAGGGTCTAGGGGTTGCTCATGTTCCTATTGCGTGTGGTCTTATCTTGTGATTATGGTTGAACTTAGCTTGATGGCATGGAGGTCTTGGCGTGGTGTGGCTACTTGCATATCATGTTTCCAAGGAGTGTAGAACCCGTAAGGTTGTAATATGATGGTTAAGAATGGTCAACTTATTTGGTCAACTATAATAGGCTAGTCACTTCTCTAAGCTTGATTTTTGGTGCGGGTTTTGTCCCCAAGTGAGGATGAGGATATATGGTATCCCTAAGTGTCTTTTTGGACTAGGAGTGAGCATTTTGAGTATGGTTGGAAATGTTTGGTTGACTTATGCACTGGCTATATATATGGGTTTCATGATAAGGTCTTAAAACCCTACCTTGACATGTTTGTGGTGGCCCCTAGTGGTGGCGCATTGATTTATTTAGAGCTTGTGAATCATTTGGGGGTAGTGTTGCAAGTCTTGGACGATGAGGGGTTGTTTGCTAAATATGATAGGTGTGAAAGGAAGATAACAAGAAGTTGGTTACAACTATGCATTATTTTTTCCCCAGTAAGGCTAATATTGTGGTCGATGCTTTAGGTAGCCTAGAATGTGTTGAGGATTGTGGCAAAGAGGTGACTAGAGAGGTCCATCCGTTGGCTAGATTGGGGTTTAGGTTGAAGGAAATTGAGCATGGTGGTGTAGTATTCTTGATGGTCCCAAATCTTTTTTGGTTGAAGGGGGTCTAGTTTAAGCAAGGCTTTGATTTCCTCTTATTAGAGTTGGAGGTTTCGGGTCAAAGATGGTAGAGTGGTGTGGTACGAAGTGGACTATGTGTGATTAAGGTTGACAATGAGTTTAGATTTTTGAGTCCTTATAGAGTATAAAGAAGGATTTCTAAGGTTGCTTAAGGATTTGAAATTACCTAGGGATATGGTTATGGTTTGTCCGGTTCTTTATGCTTCTAGGTTGAGGGGTTGTGTTGATGACTCTAGTGCTATGGAACTCTTTGAGGTTGTGGGTGTTGTGGAGGATAAGTTGACTTAGGAAGAGGTCCCGGTGGAGGTATTTGATGGAAGGGTTGAAGAAGTTGATTGATAAGGGTGTGGTGTTTGTCAAGGCTAAGTGTCTCTCAGGGAGCCGGAACGGGTATGGTAAAGAGATGTCGTACCTCTTTTATTCTATTCAAGCTTATGGTGACATGTCAAATCGTTTTTTGTGATCTTAAGTCCTATGTTTCATTCTCTATGTCTTTGCATGCATTCATGTTTATGTTAACAAGTTCATAATGCTTTTTAATACTTATGTTGATATTTTGAAAATGGTGTTTTAAATGTATTGTTGCATGCTTGTTAGGGCTGATTTGTTCGTGATTACTCTTCTTATGTATGTTTCTTTGACAATCGGGAACAAATGTTCCCAAGGGGGAGATATTGAAATGACCCCAAAAAGTGCCCAAAAATGTGCCTAAGAAGTTTCCGGATTTGTAATTTCCATATATCTCAAAATGCGTACATGATATCGACAATCCAACTTCATATTCTTGTTCAGGGAGAAAAATTGAGTAGGGAAATGTCTAACCCCAATTTTAGAGCGAATGATTCATAATTTTGATTTTCTCAATGCCAAATTTCAGTGAGGTTTTCGCGATGAAGGCGCAACACGCCTCTGTGTATTTTTTGTCTAGTCTATCAAGTTCGGTCCAAGACTTTTCAATCTTGGTCCTAAATCCCTGTATGCATGAAAATACCTATATTTATCCATATTTCACCTTCATATCATACAAGACATTCCCCAATACTCACTCAAACACTTAGAAAAATATTTCACTCCTAAATTCAAGTCCCAAAACTCATCCGGATCTAAGGTTTTCACCCAAGCTTCAAGTCACCATTTCAAATCTTCTTAAAGGAATCCTCCAAAGCTAAGGTATATGGGTTTCGTTCATGGGTTCCTTTCACCCATGATGCCCAAGCTTCCTTTTATTTAAAATTGCATAATCTAAAGTTGATTTACGCATGAGACCTACTCATTATGATATTCACTGCACACTAAGTTGGGGTCTATGAAATTGTGATTGTTTTATCATGTTTTGAGCTATGGATCTAAGATCTGTTGTGAGATTTGATGAATGATTTTGGTGTAAATTTCTTGAGGGTATTGCACAAGTATCTATTGATGGTTTTACACTAACTGTTTTAGCATGATTCCAATCTTGGATTGCATGCTTTTATACTAGCATCACACACCCGCTAAGTGTTTGATAAAACGTCCAAATTATGATTCTTGATTTGTTAAAGGCCTAATGCTTGGCATATGAGATGTATTACTCAATGAGGATGAAAGTATGTTGTATAAGCGTTAATTTAATGATAAGATTATATAGTGTTTTATGTTGACCATAACCTTGTTGAGGAGTTGATACCTTGACCGCCTTGATGGAAGGTGTGATGTCCATTAACCTTGTTGAAAGGTTGATACCTTGACCACTATGATGGAGGGTGTGATGTCCATTAACCTTGTTGAGGGGTTGAGCTTTAATGGAGGTTATGGTGTCCATTAACCTTGTTGAGGGGTTGATACCTTGAGCACTATGATGGAGGGTGTGATTTCTATTAACCTTGTTGAGAGGTTGATAATTTGACTACTATGATGGAGGGTGTGATGTCTATTAACCTTATCGAGGGGTTGATACCTTGAGCATTATGATAGATGGTGTGATGTCCATTAACCTTGTTGAGGGGTTGATACATTGACCACTATGATGGAGGCTGTGATGTCTGTTAACCTTGTTGAGGGGTTGATACCTTGACCATTATGATGGAGGGTTTGATGTCCATCAACCTTGTTGAGGGTTTGATACCTTGACCTCTTTGATGGAGGGTGTTATTTCCATTAACCATGTCAAGCGGTTGATACCTCGAGAACTACCAAGGGGGTGCTAAGGCTTTGATTCCGAGAACTAGTTGCTTGGTCTATGATGATGGTCCATTCTTACTTCTGTAATAGGTTCTTTATAAGCATGTTTTACTTCAAGCATCATTCATACATGTCATATTGTTACGATGTTATTCATTGTTAAGATTATGCAATTGGACCATTTTGCCTATCTATTATTGCATTGTATCTTACATACTTAGTACATTCAAACGTGCTAACGCATACTCTATGCCTACATTATGTTATGATGTAGGAACTGGACCACCGTTTGGTCATCCTCCTTCCCCACATAGATAGTAGTATCTATTCAAGCTAGTTGGTTAGTCCTCCATTCCGACAACAATGTCTAATATTTATGCTATGTATTAAAGACTTTCTTTCTCTTTATTGTATAATTTGACTATGAGTTGGTTAGTCCTCCATTCCGACAACAACTAGTTGGTTGCTTGTCTTGGTCCCCGCTCTAATCTTTGTAGTAGAGGTGTTGTTAGACATGTTATGTATCTATGCTATGAGCTTGATTCTCTCTTGACTATTATCAATCATGATGTCAAAGTGTTCCTTAGCCGCGATTGTCTCTATTTACTATCTCTTATTGTTATTTAACTTTTTTCGTGACCAAGAAGTGTGATGATATGCTAAGAGGCTTGTTTGGGGTCCCTTCAAGTTCTTTATTTGCCATTAACGTCTATGACTTAGTTTTCGGTCGTGACAACTTATATTTACTTGCTTATAATAGTTGTGTTGTCATATGGACAAATTTGCATTGGTTTGCTAAATAGCTATCTGATCTTGTTTTGAAAAGTTGGTGTGGGCATCTGAGTTTGACATGTACATGATATATGCCATTGAATTGAGTTTTATGTGGTACTATTTGTCTATATAGATTGAGTCGTCGCTTGGGGATAACCAATTATTTTACATTGAGGGTGTTGATGTGTTATCAAAATACAATACTTTTGATGCTTAAAACTTAGGATTTTGTGTGTTATCAATGCGATATTTATGGTTTTATGTGTTTTTGTGTTTAGTTTTATAGGATTTTTGGTTGGCTATGACTTGGGGAAAATGGCAGAAGTTTTTTGGTTTTTACTGATTTACGAGACCCTTTACGAGTCGTAGAGCATTCTACGAGTCATAGAGGTGGGATTAGTGAAGATTTCTAGTGAAGGACAATGTGATGCAGTTGAAGTATATGAGAGAATATAAGTCATGCATCAGTCTATGACTCCTAAAGTCATAGTACAAAAGTCCAAGATCAAGAAGCTGATTACGAGACCCTGATTATGAGTTGTAGAGACCTTTATGGTGTCTGCCGACCAATTTCTCTATTTTTTGTGACATAATTATAATTACTATAAATAGTACTTTTAGATTATTTACAAGAGAGGTCGTCATTATTCAGTACTTTTAGGGTTTGTACTTTGAGAACCCAATACATGGGAGACAAGATATTGAGAAAACACTTGTGGGTTAATTTCACCGGCTATTTCGAAAGTGGAGGATCAACGTTGAGAATTGATTATTTCTACTACTCAAGACCATATTTCTACGATGGATGTCTGCATCAACTCCTTCAAAGAGAGGGTTCAGAAGAGATTGGCCGAGGCTTGGCCTTCAAATTTGGCAGCCTTGCAGATAGAGATCTAGATACTTAGGGCTGATTTTACAGCATCACTTGCAGCACTGGTTACATTGCCAAAGGAGACATCTCTGTCCGTTGCTTAGTTTGTTTACTACTGACAAGCCTACCGATTCTTCCCTCGGGAAGAAACCTTGCATAGATGAGGATCCGATGGACAGATGTGTACATGTAAGGGCATAGGATAAGGATCCTAAGAATACCTTGAGGGAGTCAAGGCATGAGGTGGAGGATTTACGATCTCGAGAGGAGGATCAGTTAAGGGGTACTGGCCCGTTTGGACAGAGTTCTACCTCTTAGCCGACTACCCCGTACGAGGGGAATGGACAGACTCATCCCAAGACTGGTTTTTAGGTACCCAAGTATATTTTTGACCCCTTATATTTATTTTTGCTTGATTTTGTGCATTTGGGACAATACACATCTTTTTCAATAGGGTGAGGTGAAACGACCCCAAAAAGTGCCCGAAAATGAACATTGAAAACGCTCAGAATCGTAATTTTCATATATCTCAAAAGTCATACGTGATATCGAAAATTCAACTTCATATTATTGATCAAGGGGAAAATTGATTGGGAAATGGGTCTAATCCTGATTTTAGAGCAAACGAATCACCATTTTAATTTCCCAAAAATCGATTTCAAGTGAGGTTTTCGCGCCGAACGCGCAACACCCCAAGGGTGCGCCTCAGTGTAATATTTGTGTAGTTTTATTGTTCGTTCCAAGACTTTTAGGTCTTGGTCCTAAGTCCTCCCTTGTGTAAAAATACCTATACTTAGCCATATTTTAGCTTCATATAATAAAAGACAATCTCCAATACTAACTCAAACACTTAGATAATATTTCACCCCAAAATTCAAGTCCCAAAACTGATCTGGTCTTAAAGATTTCACTCAAGCTTCAAGTATTCATTTCCAATCTTCATCAAGAATTCTCCAAAGTCAAGGTATACGGGTTTCAACCATTGGGTCCTTTCACCCATGGTGCCCAAGCTTCCTTTTTACCTAAGTTACATGTTTCTAAGTTGATTTTACTTGTAGGTCTTCTACTAAGAATTTGACTATGAACTATGTTGGGATTTTGTAAAAGTATGACTGTTTAAACATGTTTTGAGCTATGACTCTTTGATCTATCTTGAGATTTGATAAAGGATTTTGATGTATATTGCATGAGGGTAGTACTAAGTCTTTGTGGGTTGTTTTAAATTGAATTTACTTGCATGATTTCACTCTTGAATTGCATGGTTTTACATTAGCATTGCACATCCACCAAGTGTTTGATGAAATGTTTGGTTAATGTATCTTGAGTTATTGAAGGCCCTATGCTTGGCATATAAGTTAAGTGAACTGATGATGATGAAAGGATGATATGTATGTGTTGATTCCATGAGAAGTACCTATTTTATTGTGATTTGACCATAGCCAATTGAGGGGTGATGCCTCAATAACCAAGATGGGGCCGGTAAGCCATTAACCAATTAAGGGGTTGGAACCTCAATAATCTCAAGTAGTGGTGGTCAGCCATCAATCAATTCAGGGGTTGGTACCTCAATCATCTTGGATAGAGATGGTGAACCATCAACCAACTGAGGGGTTTGGACCTCAATCATCTCGAATGGGGGTAGTAAGCCATCAACCAATTGAGTGGTTCGTACCTCAATTGCCTTGGATGAGTATGGTAAGCCATAAACTAATTGAGGGGTTGGTACTTCAATCACTTTTAAAGGGTGGTCTACCTTGGATTCCAAGTACTAAGTTACTTGATCTATGATGATGATCTATTGCTATACATGTAATATGTTCCATATATAAACTTGTTTACTTCAAATATCATTCATATATGTCATATTGTTAGATAATCACCTATTGCTTAATTATGCATGTTGACTATATCATTTATTTACTGTTGCATTAGATCCTACATACTTAGTACATTCCAACGTACTAATGTGACTCTATGCCTACATGAAGTGACCATGTGAGAATCAGAGCCCCACTTGATCATCTTTCTCCTCCACGTGGCTAGTGCAAAATCTCTCAAAGCAAGCTGGTTTCCATTGATGATATCTTGATTTAATATCATAGTAAGGAGGAGCATGTGGGTCATTTGAGGGTAGTGTTGCAAAGATTGAGGGAAGAGTAATTGTATGCTAAATATGAGAAGTGTGAATTTTTGTTAAAGGAGGTTGCTTTTCTAGGTCATGTGGTATCGAGGGATGGTATTAAGGTGGATCCTAAAAAGATGGATGTGATTATAACTTGTCCTAGAACATTAACCCCATCGGACATTAGGAGTTTCTTGGGCTAAGCGGGTTACTATTGGAGGTTTGTGGATGGGTTCTTTTCCATTACTTCTCCCATAACTAAGTTGACTGAAAAGAAGGCTAAGTTTGTGTGGATCGATGAGTGTGAAAGGAGTTTTCAAACCTTGACGGATAAGCTTGTCTCTGCTCCTATCTTACCTCTACCAGAAGGGTTGGAAAGGTTTGTTATGTATTGTGATGGCTCCCAGATTGGTTTGGGTTGTGTGTTGATGCAAAATGATAAGATGATAGCCTATGTTTCTGGGCAACTCAAAATGTATGAAAAGAATTATCCTACACATGATCTTCAATTGGCCGCTGTGGTTTTTTCTTTGAAAATTTGGTGTCCTTATTTGTGTGGAGTGCATGCTGATATGTTTAATGATCAACAAAGTCTCCAATATGTGTTCACTCAAAAATATCTTGACTTGAGGCAAAGAAGGTGGTTAGAACTTCTTAAATATTATAATATGAGTGTGCATTATCATCCTGATAAGGCTAATATGGTGGCAGTGTAATACCCCACACTTTACAATATTGGCACAATTCAAATGAAACATGACACGATTTGGACCAATTGACGCTAAATTTTAAAAGTGCTTGAATCTCGTGTTAATGGACTTTATGTGCGTCTAACGGTTAACGGGATCGAGGATATACATGTTTTGTGGTGAATTAAGGAAATTACGGCCTTAAATGAAGTAACATAATTGAGGTGCTTGTAGGACTTGGAAGCTAGCAGGTGAGTCAGCTACTTGCTTAGCTCAAAATCGCAAACTAAACGGAGATGAGGCTCGACGTCGAAATTGTCCAAGTTCGATTATGAATAAAGTACGTGTAAATGGTGTAAATTTGGCCCATGTTTTAGAATCATAAATGGACTATATGTTAAGCCCAATATAGGTATTAAGAAGGCCCAAAGACAATACAAAACAGTTAGCAAATTGGGCCCAAACCTAAGTGAAAGCTGAAATATTGGCAGCCCAAGTCCATCAAGTTGGTGCTCCAAAAAGGTCCAACTTTGAGGGTCAAGCTGGTGGGTAAGCTACTTGATTATGTGTGGTATATGTTGTTCAATAAGTCAAGACAGAGTCGGCATCATAGCTCTTTATAAAGAGCTCAAAATCTGCTCCAAAAGTCATTCTCAACTTGAACACAAGAAAAAAAAAACAGATTTTCTCTCTAAAGTTCCTCTCAAATTTTTCAACTTTGTGAAGTAGCCAAACGAGTTTTTAGGGTTCTTAAGGAGGCTATAAACCTTGAAGACAAAGGTAAGTACTTATATTTGTGTTTTTAGTATAGTTTTATCATGAAAAACACGAAATAGATGCTAGCTGCGCTGCTGAAATTTGTTGGACAGATTCTGTGCGGAAAGTTGCTGCACCTTTTGCTTTTGTTTTGGTGATTTCCCAGCAGTTTCTAAATTATATTACGAAGACAACTTGTTGTTATTAACTTGGGTTGAGTTATAAACATCACCCTAAGGTTGCTGCCCTGATTTTTGTTTCATTTAACAAGTGCGTTCTACCAAGTTATCTTAAGCGTTATGTTGATTGGAATTTGCGGGCTGTTGTGTGTAAAGATATTAGCTCACATCTTTTATGAATTTATAAGTAATGTTATAGTACTGTTTGAGGTCTGTTTATATGTGTAAATGTTTCTCGAATATTTTGGTTAAATTTGGAATAAGTTTGGAGTTATTGACGTCGAAAGGTAGCGAGAGAAGGTAACGTTATGCAGTCCGTTTTTAGATTGCATGAAATTGTGATGTGTTGTGATTTGTGGGCTGTTGTAAGGCTGTTATAGACTTAAAATAGGCTGTACATGATGTGTACAAGCTAATGTATATGAGAAAATACGATTAAGGAGTGGAAAGGTCGAAGGAACACGCTAGGGTTTATAATTGCCGTTTGCTGCCGTGTGTTGTTTTGTTATGCAATCGGGATTCCAAGGTGTGTATATTGGGTGCTAATACTAGTTTTATCACCTATTTTGTTGTAGATAACTGTTTGAAGGAAGGGAAGGTTGTTTTGAAATAGTAAA
>JAABOM020038524.1:0-16733 GCA_011800125.2 Solanum clarkiae
AGAAGAAAGGCGAGGATGCATGCACGAAGGGCGTATCGCCGAAGATCGCAGATGTTATTAGGCGATACGCCCTTTGTACATGCATCCTCGCCTTTCTTCTCACTTTACCCTTCTCTACACAAACCTGAACTCATCAACACACATATTACATTATTCTCACTATTCACTTGGGTTGCCTCCCAAGAAGCGCCTGAGTTAACATCACGACACGATGATGTCCGATACAATCAAGCATCACTGATTTCATGGCGTGAGCGTCCCAGACATCTGGTGGTTTACCACAATATTTCTTAAGCCTCTGTTCATTTGTCTTGAATCTTTTGCCCTTGCGATTTTCAACTTCTACCACTTTGTTGGCAAGAACTTTTGTTACCTTGAAAGGACCTGACCATCTTGATCTGAGTTTTCCATGAAATAAATGCATCCTAGAGTTATATAAAATCATAGGTTCCACTTCAACAAATTCTCTCTTCAAGATTTTCCGATCATGCCATTTTTTTATCTTCTATTTGTAAAGGGCAGAGCTTTCATAGGCCTTCAATGTGAACTCATCTAGCAAATGGAGTTAGGTCAGTGTAGCTTCTAGAGCTTCGTCAACTTTAAAATTTAGTTTCTTGAGAGTCCATAAAGCTCAATGCTCCAACTTGATAGGCAAGTGGCATGCTTTTCCAAACAAAAGTTGATAAGGAGACATTCCAATAGGAGATTTGTAGGCCGTAGGATATGCCCAT
Organism: Solanum clarkiae; assembly: GCA_011800125.2. Lineage (NCBI taxonomy): Eukaryota > Viridiplantae > Streptophyta > Magnoliopsida > Solanales > Solanaceae > Solanum > Solanum clarkiae. The sequence goes on from JAABOM020038524.1 coordinate 732, forward strand.
AAGGCATCATCAATCTTGGTTGCCTAACCACTCCTACTTTCATTCACTGGTTTTGAAAGAATCATCTTAATCTCTCTGTTTGACACCTCTACCTGCCCATTTGACTGAAGATGGTATGGAGTTGTCACCCTGTTTCCACTCCACAGTTACTCAACAATGCTCCGAACATTCTATTGCAGAAGTGAGATCCACCATCTGTAATAATAGCCCTCAGGGTACCATAACGAGTGAGAATTTTTTTTAGGAACCGCACTACTCCCTTGCAGTCACTCATTGGTAATGCTATAGCTTTAACCCATTTGGATACATAATCAACAGCTAGGAGGATGTATTTGTCGCATCCCAAAATACCCCTTAGATGTGACTGGCACCTGCCTAAACTATTTGTCGAGAGAACCAAATATTCATACACACCCAAACTATTCATGCACTAAGAATATATGTGATACTCCGAAACTCATCAACACTCATAACAATAGAGTAACTAGCAAACCAAAATCGCATATCAATTTATGAAAGGAAAAGGTCACTTAACAAAATATCTCTAGCCCAAATCCCACAATAAGATCATGGAACATCTAATAGAGTGATATGAGTTTAACTGACGGGCATACAATCCCCAAAGAGAAGAAAAATAATAAACTATACTAGATAGAGCTGAAGTAGTAGCCTCTACAAACAATGCATAGGCTCACCTCAGAAACAAAATCCACGGAAAGGAACTTGTCATCCATAAGTCTCACCCTCTGCAACAGTATTTGCATTGACATGCAAGTAAGGAGTGAGATATATATAAATATAACCCAATAAGATCCTTAATTTGCTACTTTAATACCCCTGGAACAAGAGTTATAGAAATAAATCTACACGTCGGATATATATAAATAATATACACAAGTATATACTTCATAATAAATTCAATAAGCTCAATAAGTTCAAACACATGTACAAAAATGTTCACTACATATCTCAATTCAATCCACACTCAAAACCTGTCATAAACGGCAGCGAAGGAGATCAACCCATCACCCCGAAAAATCCATATCAGCATGTATAATGCTCTAAAAATGTACTATGGCAACGTGTATAAAGCCCCTAACATATTACGGCAGCATAGGTATGCCCCTAACATATTACGACAGCTAAGTATGCCCCTAGTAACCACATCACAGTAACAAAGAAGGGAATTCAGCATCACACCACATATAACTCATGAAAAGTTTTGATATTCTTCTCAAAAATAGCATACCTAGGGTTTATCAAAGAAACATCAACTCTATCAAGTACATGCTTGTCCGAACACATAGACCAGACAGAGAAAAATATATTTTTCAAAGCATGTTTGAAAAGCAAGCACTAAAGCTTAAAGTCTCACTTACCTTATTAATGACAAGTTCCACAACCTTGCACACATAGAACACCCACAAAAACAGCCCCAACTTGCCTCAATCCATGAAAACATAGTGATTGCCGATATCAATTATGTTAGCCAAACTCAAGTCTCAATGTCCCTAGTTTTCAAGTTTTGGGTTAAACCCTAATACCCAATACCTTAGACTATAAATTATAAGTAAAGGTATTCATAATCTCATTGTTAAACCTAATTGGTGAAAATTCTGGTAAATATGATGTGAACTAACAAGAGCACACAACAACAAGAAAATATCTGCATTTTATCACCTATAACTGTGGTTCAAAGACCGAGTTAATCAGCATATGAATTTCCTGAATCACCCTGTGAGTTGTGCGTTTTCTTCCAAAGAAAAGTAACGATAGAAGAAGAAGAAGAAGAAGAAGGGCTGCTCAATTATTTTGTTCTCTCATTCGCTGTTTGAAAGAGAACTGATCGCTCCTTTTTTTCCTGTTAGCGTGAAAATTAAAAATAAAAGTGGTTGGGCCCTTTTCTTTTTCTTCTTTTTATTTTTTTAATCTTTTAGTAAGAATTAGTAATGGTTAAAATTATTATCAATTAACCCTTCATGAAAAAGTTAGGGTTATTACATTCTCCCCCACTTCAAAAAATATTTTTCCTCGAATGAGTCTAGACTCATACCTGAAGTGCCAAATAGGTGAGGATATCTCTCTCGTATGTCCGCCTCAGACTCCTAAGTAGCCTCTTCGATTGGATGGTTGCACCATAACACTTTCACTGAAACTATCTTCGTTGATCTCAGCCTCACTTACCTATCAAGAATAGATATCGGACCTTCCTCATATGCTAAAATTTCATAAAGCTCCACATCCTCTAGATTAATCTTATGGATATCATCACTAACATACCGTCGAAGCATGGACACGTGAAATACAGGATGTACAAAGGACAATCTCGGAGGTAAAGCAAGTCTATATGACACCAGTCCAATCCGATCTAAAATCTCATAAGGACCAATATATCTAGGATTAGCTTACCCTTCTGACCAAATCTCATAACTCCTTCATAGGAGATACTTTCAAAAGACCTTTTCGCCCTTCACGAACTCCACGTCACGGACTTTCTTATCTACATAAGATTTATGTCTACTTTGTATTGTCCGAAGCTGTTCTCTTATTACTGCAACTTTCTCTAAGGTTTGTTGAACCAAATTTGGACCTAGTAATTGTGCTTTGCCAGGTTCAAACCATCCAATTGGTGATTGACACTTGTGACTATATAGAGCCTCATATGGTGCCATCTGTATACTCGAGTGGTAGCTATTATTATAAGCAAACTCTCCCAACAGCAACTGATCATCCCAATGCCCACCGAAATCAATCACACAAGCTATAAGCATGTCCTTCAAGATCTGAGTAACCCGCTGAGACTGTCCGTCAGTTTGGGGATGAAAAATTGTACTCAACTCAACTTGTGATCCCAACGACCTCTGGAAAGACTTTCAAAGCTCAGCAGTGAACTGTCCACCCCGATCTAATGTTATTTAAATAGGCACTCCATGAAGCAGAACTATCTCTCGGAGGTAAATGTTTGCTAACTACTTTGCGGTATAAGTAACTCGAACTGGTATGACATAGGCAGATTTTGTGAGTCTGTCCACAATCACCCAAACTGAGTCGTGCTTCTTGAAAGTATTCGGCAATCTAGTAGCAAAGTCCATAGTAATCCTTTCCCACTTCCACTCTGGGATAGTCAAGTTTTGCATTACTCCACCAAGTTTTTGATGTTCATATTTGACCTGTTGACAATTCAAACAACTAGTCACATGCTTCAAAATGTTAGACTTCATACCTTTCCACCAGTACAAGCTACGCAAGTCTTGATACATCTTCGAAGTACCTGGATGGATGGAGTATCGCGAGCTATGAGCCACTTCAAGTATTAGTCGTTTTACCTCACACACCATGGGAATGCACAATCTACCATGTTGACGCAAAACGATCTCACCATCAATTGAGAACCACTTCACACCTCCATTCTGCACTTGTACTTGCAATCTAGCAAGTTGAGGATCATCGTATTGGCAGGCCTTGGGTTCTCCAACTAAGGATGGTTACACCACCATACGTGTAAGAAACCTGTCAGGAAATGTATGATCAATTCGAACTCCCTGATTGGCTAAAGATTGAATATCCCTAGCCATAGGTCGCTTTTGAATAGCAATAGCCAAGCTACCCATAGGCTTTCTACTCAAAGCATCTGCCACCACATTTGCCTTTCCAGGATGATATAAGATAGTAAGATCATAATCTTTAAGTAACTCCAACCATCGTTGTTGCCTCAAATTCAGATCCGTTTGCTTGAATATGCATTGCAAACTCTTATGATCAGGATAAACCTCACATGACTCACCATAAAGGTAGTGACGCCATATCTTAAGAGAAAATATAATGGTGTCCAACTCTAAGTCATGCATCGGATAATTCTTCTTATGAATCTTTAGCTGTTGGGAAGCATATGCCACCACTTTACTATTTTGCATTAAGACACCACCCAATCTGACTCTAGACGCATCACAATAAATGGTAAAACTATCCTTCATTGTAGCTAAGGTCAAAGTAGGAGTTGTAGTCAATGCAGTATTTAATTTCTGGAAACTCTCTTCACATTTATCGGACCACTGCAAAATCACATCTTTCTGAGTTAAACGTGTCAATGGAGCAGTTATCTTCATGAAACCCTCTACAAACCGTCTATAATATCCATTAGCCCCACGAAACTGCGTATCTCTGTAGGAGTATTAGGTCGTGGCCAATCCAGAACGGCTTCTACATTTCTTGGATCAACTTAAATCCCATCTCGGGACACCTCGTGTCCTAAAAGGGAAACTGTTCCCAACCAAAACTCACATTTTGAGAACTTAGCATAAAGCTTTTGTTCTCCAAGTGTCTGCAATGCAACTCTCAGATAATGTTCATTCTCAGCCTCATCTCGAGAGTAGACCAAAATGTCATTAATGAATACAATCATAAACTAGTCTAAGTATGACTTGAATACCCTGTTCATAAGGTCCATACATGTTGTAGGTGAATTAGTCAATCCAAAAGACATCACCAAAAATTCAAAGTGCCCATACTTGGTTTGAAATGCTGTCTTTAAGATATCTTCGGTCTTTATTCTCAGTTGATGATAACCTGATCTCAAAATAATTTTGGAAAAGTGAGTAGCACACTACAACTGATCGAATAGATTATCAATACGGGGCAACATATATTTATTCTTGATTGTTACCTTATTCAGCTGCATATTCTCATCGTGCCATCTTTCTTTTTCACAAATAACACTGGAACACCCCAAGGTAATATGCTAAGCCTGATGAATCCCTTATCAAGTAGCTCTTGGAGTTGGACATTCAATTCTCTCAACTTAGCTAGAGCCATACGATATGGAGGAATTCAGATAGATTGAGTGCCTAGCACTAAATCAATGCTGAACTCAATTTCTCTCATCGGAGGTAGCCCAGGTAAGTCTTCTGGAAACACATAAACAAATTCTCGCACAACTGGAATATTATCGATAGTAACATCCTCCCCTCAAGTATCATGGACAGTAGCAATAAAACCAAAGATCCCATAATTAATCATTTGGTTTGCCTTTACATAAGATATTATCTTTCCCTGTGTCAAAAGAGCCATACCTTTCCATACTAACGATGGTTCTCTAGGGAAATTAAAGTGTACCAGCTTAGCGTAATAATCAACTAAAGTATAACATGATGCTAACCAATTCATGCCCATAATTACATCAAAGTCATATAGTGACAAATCTAATAAAGCAACTATTGTGTCCTTATCTTATACAGATATAACACAATCTCTATACACTCTATCCACTAGTAAAGTCTCCCCAACTAGATTCATAACCATATATGGCACATTAAGAGTCTCAACTCGTCGTTCTAAAGATACAGCAAAAGATGGGGATATATACAAATACATAGAACCAGGATCAATAAGAGCATATGCCTCATGAGAATTGACAATAATAATACCTTTGACTACAACATTAGATCCCTCGACATCCTATTTCGCCATAGCAAATAATCTCGGTGGTCCACCTGCTCCCTGAGTAACTTGTGCAATCTATCGACGTTGTCTACGAGTACTCTGTGGAGTGGTCGTTGCTAGCTGCATCTGAGCCTGAGTATCTGCCATATTTCTCTACATCTATATAGCATCCTGACTAGTACAAGAATCTCCCTTGGGACAAAATTTAGCAATATGACCTCTTTCACCACACGTAAAAAAAGGACCACCAATACCAAAGCAACGACCAGTGTGATTCCTCCCGCAATTAGAACACCTTGGATGTTGTCCAGACTAGAAGGAATTACCCTTCTTCTGCATCTATTGTTGGCCATATCTAGCTGGATAACCACTCTTAGAAGATTGTACCACTGAATCTGATTGAGTAGGCCTAGACTGCCCACGATGAAATCCGCTCTTGCCTCCGGATAGAGCACCACTAATCCACCTATATTACGTTCCTTCTTTTTTTCTCGCTCGGTTTTCTCCATCTCCCAATAGGACTCACAATGAAGAGCAGCATTAACCACATCTGCATATGTACCATTTCGCATATCTCATATCACAGGACTACGATAATGGTGCTCTAGTCCATCCACAAATCTTCTCACTTTCTTCGTTGGATCTGCAATAAAAAATAGGACATATCTAGACAATTAGGTGAACTTGGCCTCATACTCTATAACTGTCATATTACCATGACGCAGATCATAAAATTGGCGTCTCACATCATTTTGTATGCTCGATGGAATAAACCTGTCCTTAAACATTGTTGAAAACTCTGACCAGGTGATAGGTGGTGACCCTGCTTCTCTAGCTCTCCGAATAGAAGTACACCATGCCTCTGCAAATCCTGAGAATAAAAAAGTGGTAAATTCCACACCTCGAGTCTCCTTCAACCCCAATGTAGTAAGTATTTTTTCACAATGATCAAGGAATTTCTAAGGCTCAATAGAAGCTGGTATCGCATCAAACTCTGGTGGCTTAAGGTTCGATAAATTCTTAAGATCTTTGGGTTGCCCTGTAGTTGCAACTGGATGACTAGCTTATTGAGGGGCCAAATGTGGTGTATGAGTCGCATCACCATTCAACTGGACTTGTTCCTGCATTTGGGTGGTAGTCTGAGAAGCTAGGGCTCCACCCTATCTAGGCACCAATGCCTCTAACACATTCAACAACTTTATCACAACATCTATAGGTAAAGCAATAGTAGGTGTAGCATCTGGCACTGTTTGTGGGGCATCCTGAACAATCTGTTCCTGCACTTGCTCTGAGGCAACAGCTTGGGCTCGTCCCTCATTCGTAACCCCTAACTGAGGAGCAACAGATGCCCTAGTCCAAGCCCTAGTAGGATAAGACCTACCCTGACTTCCACTGGAGGTAACACCATGTCCCCCAGCACATCCAACAGCTACATTAGATCAAACAATGGAGGAATAGCCATGTCTCTTAGCCATCTGCGAAAAATATTTTAAAGTTAGACTTGATTCAACTCAATGCACGAATAAGGAATGCAAAAGTGAATACATCCTAAATGTTTAGTAGCCTCAAGGTCATATGTATGGGGGCCTACATACCTATGAACAATACACTATCAAACACTGCTTCATGACCCGGGACTTAAAGCTTAGGCTCTGATACCAACTTTGTCACATCCCAAAATACCCCTTAGATGTGAATGGCACCCTCATATATTATTTATCGGGAGAACCAAATATTCATACACACCCAAGCTATCCAAGCACTAAGAATGTACGTGCAACTCCAAAACTCATCAATGCTCATAACAATAGAGTAACTAGCAAACAAAAATCGTATATCAATTTATCAAAGGAAAAGGTCATTTAACAAAATATCTCTAGCCCAAATCTCGCAATAAGATCATGGAGCATCTAATAGAGTGATATGAGTTTAATGGACAGGCGTACAACCCCCAAAAAGAAGAAAAAACATACACTATACTAGATAGCGCTGAAGTAGTAGCCTCCACGAACAATGCGAAGGCTTACCTCAGCAACAGAATCTACAGAAACGAACTCGTCAGCCACAAGTCTCGCCCTATGCAACAGTATCTGCATTGACATGCAAGTAAGGAGTGAGCTATATATAAATATAACCCAGTAAGATCCTTGACTCGCTACTTTAATGCCTTTAAAACAAGAGTTATAAAAATGCATCTACACGTCGGATATACATAAATAATATACACAGGTATATACTTCATAGTAAGCTCGATAAGTTCAAACAAATGTACAAAAATAGTCACTATATGTCTCAATTCAATCTACACTCTAAATGTGTCATAAACGACAGTGAATGAGATCAACCCAACACCCCGTCAAGTCCATGGCAGCATGTATAATGCTCTAACAATGTACTACGACAGTGTGTACAAAGCTCCTAACATATTATGGCAGTATAGGTTTGTCCCTAACATATTACGGCAGCTAAGTATACCCCTAGTAACCACGTCACAGTAATAAAGAAGGGTATTCAGCATCATACCATATATAACTCATGAATATTTTCGATATTCTTCTCAAAAATAGCATATCTAGGGTTTATCAAAGAAACATCAACTCTGTCAAGTACATGCTTGTCCCAACACATACACTAGACAGAGAAAAATATATTTTTCAAAGCATGTTTGAAAAGCAAGCACTAAAGCTTAAAGTCTCACTTACCTTATTAATGACAAGTTCCTCAACCTAGCACGCGTAAAACACCCACCAAAACAGCCCCTACTTGCCTCAATCTATGAAAAAATAGTGATTACCGATTTCAATTATATTGGCCAAACTCAAGTCTCAATATCCTTAGTTTTCAAGTTTAGGATTACACCCTAATACCCAATACCTTAGACTATAAATTATAAGTAAAGGTGTTCTTAATCTCATTGTAAAACCTAATTGGTGAAAATACTGGTAAATATGTTTTCAACTAACAAGAGCACACAACAATAAGAAAATACCTGCACTTTATCACCCAAAACACTGTTTCAAAGATAAAGTTAATCAGCGTATGAATTTCCTGAATCACCTTGTGAGTTGTGCATTTTCTTCCAAAGAAAAGTAACGATAGAAGAAGAAGTAGGATTGCTCAAATTTTTTTGTTCTCTCCTGCTGCTATTTGAAAGAGAACTGATCGCTCCTTTTTTTCCTGTTAGGGTGAAAATTAAAAATAAAAGGGTTGGGCTCTTTTTTTGGTTCCTTTTTTTTTAATCTTTTAGTAAGAATTATTAATGGTTAAAATTACCAATTAACCCTTTATTAAAAAGTTAGGGCTATTACAGTATTTGTTACCGAAGGTGCTTGTAAATGGTCCCATAAAATTCATCTCCCACACATCGAATATTTCCAACTCTAAAATGAAAATTCATGCCTTCTTGAGATATTACCATGCAATTGACACTTCGGCAAAGCCTTGTCATACTTGTGAGCATCTTTATGCAATGTTGGCGAATAATAACCACTTTACAATACCTTAGATTTCATCTGAATTCCCTCATGATATCCACCTGCTACTAATAAATCACATTCTTCGAAAATGGCATGCATAGCAAATTGGGGACACATCTTCAGATCATGTTATCCACACATTTTTTAAAAAGATAAGGCTCGTCCCAATAGTATTTCTTCACATCTTGTATGAACTTTCGCCTCTGGTGAGGATTTGCAAAATCAGGTATGATACCACTAGCCAAATAATTTGCAAAATCAACATACTTAGGTATTGTCACCACATCAACTTTCATCGCTGCTTCATCTAGAAAATTATCAGAGATTTCCTCCTCTTCAACCTAAGAATTTGGTGATTTAAGCTAGGATAGATATTATCCACTTGAATTTCACAACCCTTCCTATCTCGCACCTCAAAATCAAATTCATGTAGCAATAACACCCATCGAATAAGCCTTGGTTTTTCATCCTTCTTTGCCATTAGGTAGCGAAGTGCAGCATGATCAGTGTAAACCATAACCCTTGTACCAAGGAGATACGCCTAGAATTTTTCAAATGCATACATGAAAGCTAGTAGTAGCTGCTCTGTCACTGTATAATTTTTCTGGGTTGCATTCAACATCTTGCTAGCATAATAAATTGGGTGAAAAAGTTTCCCAATTTGTTGACCACTACTGCTCCAAGAGCCACACCACTTGCACCACACATTACCTCGAATGGTTTAGACCAATCTGGAGAACTTATCACTGGAACTTTAAACAATTTCTGCTTGAGAGTTTCAAAGGATTGCAAGAATGAACTATCAAAAATGAATTGTGATTCTTTTTCCAACAGCTTGCGCACATGGGACTTGCAATTTTGTACTTTATAAATCTTTGATAGTATCTAGAATGTCCCAAGAAACTTCTAAACTCCCTTAACTAAAATAGGGGGAGGTAGCTTCGCAATTACTCCAATCTTGGCTTGGTCGACCTATAGCCCCTTTCTCGAGATCTTATGGGCCAACACTATTCCTCCTCTGATCACGAAGTGGCATTTTTCCCAATTGAGAACCAAGTTGGTTTCCACACACCTCTATAACACCTTCTCCAAGTGACTTAGGCTTTGGTCAAAGGTTTCACCCACTACCAAGAAATCATCTATAAATACCTCTATTGAGTCCTCGACCATGTCGGCGAAAATGGAGAGCATATATTTGAAATGTGGTTGAGGCATTATATAACCCAAATGACATTCTCTTAAAAGCAAAAGTACCATAAGGGCAAGTAAATGTGGTCTTATCTTAATCCTCGGGTGCAATGGATATTTGATTGTATCCGTAGTAACCATAGAAGAAGTAATACCACCTCCTTCTGGCAAGTCTATCTAGCATTTGGTCCATGAACGGTAGAGGGAAGTGATCTTTCTCTATGGTTGCATTTAACTTCCAATAGTCCATGCATATTTTTCACCCGATGACTACTCGTGTTGATATTAGTTGGCCTTTCTCATTTAGAACTACGGCCATGCCTCCCTTCTTAGGTACACACTGGACTGGACGTATCTAATTACTGTCTGTAATTGGGAATATCACGCTAGCGTCTAGCCACTTAATGATCTCCATTTTACCATCTCATGCATAAATGGATTTAATCTGCATTGGTGTTCAATAGTGGGCTTCCATCCTTCAATCAATTTGATCTTATGAGTGCAAATTCCCGAAGGGATGCCCACAATGTCGGCTATTGTCCAGCCAATGGCTTTGACATATTTCCTGAGCACCCTCACAAGAGCTTTGATTTGCTTTTCTTGAAGATCAGCCGCAACAATTACCGGCTAGGTTTGGTTGGCTCCCAAGAAAGCATATTGCAAGTGACTTGGTAGGTCTTTTGACTCAATGGTGGCTCCATAATAGATGGTTTCGCTGGTTGTGTACCCCCAATTTTCAAATCGATATCAAGCTTAACCAGGTTTCTTGAATGGCCTCCAACCCCTATCATAGCAGCCATCACCTCATCACAGTCCCCCATCATGGCAGCCACCACCTCATCATAGTCATTCTCTTCTTCCTCACCATAGTTCAACATAATTTCGTCCCTAGAGTCAACTCCCGAATAAGCTAATTTCCCAAGGTATTGAATAGCCTCATCAACAATAGTACTTACATGGCAATCATCAAGTCTTTGTAAAGCTTTATTAGCATTGAAGCTCACTTCTTCACCATTCACTCTAAATTTCAAACTTTCACTTTCAACATCCACTAAGGCTCTACTCGTAGGCAAAAGTTCGTCCCAAAATGATGGGCACATCAATGTCCATATCACAGTCCAACACTATGAAGTTAGCTGGGAATATAAATTTGTTTACTCTAACCAATACATCATTCAGTATCCCGACCAGCCTTTTGATCGACCTGTCAGCCTAAGTAGTTTCATGACTATTGGAGCCAAAGTATTTACACCAAGTTGTTCAAACAACATCAGAGGCATTAGATTTATACTAGCCCCTAAATCAATAGCACTCTTCCAAAATTATATGCACCGATTGTGCATGGTATTGTAAATGCACCTAGATCATTTCTTTTTGTTACCACTTGTCTAGTAAAAAGAGTGCTACAGTTGTGTGGAATCTTGATTGTCTCACAATCCAAGGCTCTCTTTGTGGTTACCAATTTCTCCATCAATTGTACATATGCTAAAATCTCATTAAGAGCCTCAACCAATGGGATATTGACTGCCAAAGAAGTGAAGGCAGACAGAAATTTTTGGAACTTAGCTTTGTCGCCCTCTTTCTCATGATTTTGAGTGAACCTTGCAACATCCATATGCAATTTTTTAGGAATATTCCCCTTTCATTTGTTGCCGCTAAAGCTCCTTCATTGCCTTATCGCCAATCCTCAATTGCCCCAAATAAAAGGGTTTTGGGTCCCATGCCAATTTCACAAGGAGCACTAGTTTCGATGATGATATCCATGCATTTTTGCCATTGCCTCTTGTTGAGTTGTGCATTTAGGTTGAGAGAGCCGAAAAGTGAGCCTCCAAACTTTTAATTGATGTTGCGTGAGAAAATACAGTATGGCTTAACTGAGAGAACCCCAACCTCATTTCACCTAGCACTTCATCTGAAGCTTCTACTTTGTTCAAAATGAGAACAAGCATCTTATTAACCTGTAACTTGTTCGGGTTTGCCCGCGATTGAAATGAATTAAATGTTTCTTGTCTCTCATCATGACATTGCATAGCTTTGATTGTTCCTCGACCATCAATCCATCCAACATAAAAATTCCAACCTTGATTCTTGGGGGACCACTAAAAGGTCAGCCGAGAACCGAATACTTGATTCCCAATAAAATATACTTTTTCCACTCGATCATTCTCACTTGGATCATGCTCATAGGGCAAGACATTTACAGATTGAACAGCATTAGGTTGGTGCACTTAGGTCACATATTGTGTTACAAAATCTAGCTTTTTCACCATTTGTAACATAATCTTGTCTGACTCCCTCTCCTTAGCTAGTTGTTCCTCAGATATTCGGCCCTTTGCCATTAAGGCATAGTTTTCATGAGCGTACCATGCTTTGCTTATTTTAGTCACTTCATCTAGAAATTCTGCAGTTGCTGTGAATGTTTGCTTCATAAGCCCACCTCCGACTAGTTGATCTGTCATGCTTTTATTGACGACACTTAAGCTAACATAGAAATATTGCAAAAACAAATGACTAGGGATCCCATGGATCGGACATTGTAGAAGAGGCTTGCAAAAATTCTACCAATCCTCATGTAAGGGCTCATCATCAACTCTTCTAAAATTTTCTATGTTCTTCCTCAGCTTGATCATCCTTAGCGATGGGAAGAATTGCTCAAGAAAATCATTTTGCAATTCTTCCTATGATGCAATTGATCTATAGGTAAGCTCAGCCAACCACTTTACAGCCTCTCCCATTATTAAAATAAGGGAAAAGTCTCAGTCTAATAGCCTCTTGTCTGTACCCCAATACTTGAATGGTGAACACTCATCAATGAAATTCTAGAGGTGTTCATGAGGGTCTTCACATTCTTGTCCTCCGAATAATCCCTTGAGCCAAAGTAATTGCAGCATTGTATCAGTAATTTTGAACTCGACATTTGCAGCTATTGAAGACAACAAGATTGCCCCAGCACTACTCACTTGATCCATTTGATATTTCGGAGGTCGTTTATGTCTCCGATGATTTAACCCTTTAGACTCCGTTCATCATCCATTTTGGTACCTACTTTTTAACAACAAAAAACAAGAAAACAACAAAAATAATTATAACTATAAGAACAAATCTTAGAAAACACTTCCAATGTGAACACGCCGATTCCACAACAACGATGCCTTTCTTTATGTCACTCAACCCGACTACTCAAAAGTAGAAGGAGTGGTCGTCATTAGCATAATAACCCAACTTTAGAGGTTGGGTCAATCCTACAGGGAATCGGTCTTCAAGGCAGAAGTGACTCATAGGACCAAGTAATTTTAGGATCTGAGGGGTTGCAATAATCAAAATAAGAGTTCAGTTAAACAAGTTGTAATTATCGATTTAAACAACCATTAAGGGAAGATATTGGGGATGTAAAAATATGGGAATCAATCTACTAAATTGGTCTAGATACTTAACTAAATGAGTTGATATTAAGTGAATATGCTAGGTTGATTGTAACTTAAAACACCTATGATATGTGTGTGTTTCATATGAATCAGCTAAGAAATCAAATGCGAACTGCCAAGGACACGCTTGGCCTAAGAAGTCTCAGCAAAATCCCTAATACCTTGTCCATTAGATCCATAGCTATGGATTTCAACTAAAACCCCAAGAGGTTTCGGCCATTATATCTATTTTACACTCTAATAGTTCTGACTAAGGTAATAATCGGAGATCTAAAGCAAAACCCCAAGTTTGCAACCTTGAAATTTATAGATTAAAAATAGGAACAGATATAAATTCACCCAAATTAACTACAGATAAGTCAAGATATCACAAACCCAATAAATAAATGAAAGACCCATATCAAAAGCACACCCTCAACATGAGTGTTTTAGCCACACATGCTAGAAATTAAAGATTGAATACCATACATAGCAGCAGAATCCACAAGCAACAAGATTGAGTACAAATCAGTGGATTATTACTAGCTAATCTTCTCCAATTTGATGCCCAAAAGCTTCAAAACCCAGTTTTCCTTGTACTCTAAGAGGAAAGTTCTATGTACTACTATGACAGACTAATTATTATAATATGGAATGAGTAGATGATGTCCAATATCCTTTCTAAAATTATTTATATACTCCATGCAAATGTGTGAAAGTTTGTGCTACAAAATGTTGTTCGACGATCAAGGTTGACCATCGCCGAGCACTCCGACAATGTGCTAAATATGCACTTGATTGCTTTCTTGTGCATCTTTATAAGGCTTCTTTCACTGCAACATTAGGTGATGAATAATTGTTTTGTCTATCCACTTTGCGATGCGCCAAAATATTCTTCATATCGCCTTTTTGTCAGTGTTTTGGGGCTTTAGGTGCTTCAGCTTTAGGCGATCACTTGTGCATTTTGGCGGATCGCCGAGTATGCTTTGCTACATTGAATCTAACCGCCTTCCTGACTTGACCTGGAACCTTAGTTGCTACATAGATAGGCGATCTCCATGAGTGTTCGGTGGATCGCCGAGAATGTCAGCGACACCGCTTTTCACCGTCTTTCCACACTTTTCTTCACTTCTCAAGATTCCAACAAGTCTTGTCCATTTGTGCACTTTTAACTTCATTTTCTGTCATAGCACATGCATATTTGTTAGTAGTTTAAATTAATAGCACACTAAGGACAATGTTTCCTTGCAACTATCCCTAAAATGAGTTCAAAATATGAACTCATCATGTGCAGATCTTATGTAGTAGAGATTTTATGTATGGAGAAACTTAGTTCATATGCGAAAGATTAAAATTTTCAGTTTATATAAGTTAAAATTAAATGGTCACGCGGTAAAAGACGAGGAAGGATAAACATCTAGGTGATCATAGCACAAGATTAAACATGATTTGATCTTAATTATGGGAATAGTTAAATTCCAACTTCTTGTGCTAACATATTTTGTATGTATTAAGTGGACCACTTGGAGAATTTTATTTATGTTCTTAATATTTATAAATAAATTATCTAGTCCCTTGCATGTACTTATACTCTTAATCTTTATATAATTATTATGAGCTATGTGATTTGTTATATTATTTTAATTTATTAAAAGGTGAGACTTTTTAATGAGTCAATAAATTTCTAATTAAATTGGTTGGATAATTACAAATAAAATAATGATTATTTGATAGAACTGTATCTCGGTCTTGAGTTGAAGACACCCTTTTATGGCTACTTAAGAGTTTTTCACGTGAAAATCGTGGAGGTGGATTTTATATCCATCAAGTGAAATAAATTAAGTATAAGTGATAAAGAATTAGTATATTCAATAAATTAAATTTTTCAGAAGATTTAATTTAATTGATTGATGTCAGTAATTCTAACATGGGGGTTAAATAAGATGCAATGGTAGATTTTAAAATTAATATTGAGGAGTGCAGTTACATATTTTTAGTGGAAGGATATGTAATTTTTAATAATATGATTGATTCGTTATTTTGAGAATTATTATCGTAAGTAGAAGTCTCAGTAAAATATATCTTCGGTCCCTACTAGGCCTGATTAATTAGCCAGTTTTGAAGAAAAGTTTTTTTTGAAATAAAATCAGTGGGTTTTATTATATATATTAAAACACCAATTTGAAAATATTTCAAATTAAATAGAAATCAACAACATTTTTTTAGAAATAAAATCAGTGGGTTTTATTGTAAAATAAAATACTGATTTGGGAATATTTCAAAAATTAAATAGGAGAAACGTTTTTGGGGTTTATTGGGTATTGTGAGGCTGGCCACTCAATCTATTCCCAAGAGGGAACACTTTAAGTATCTGGGGTCCATCATCCAGAGTAGTGGCGATATTGATGATGATATCATACATCGTATTGGGGCAGCATGGACTAAATGGAGGCTTGCCTCTGGAGTATTATGTGACAAGAAGATACCACCTAAAC
>JAABOM020038535.1:0-16732 GCA_011800125.2 Solanum clarkiae
GCATCATAATTAACTTAAGTGCAATTACACAATATTTACGAAATTTTTTCCAACGCGACAATTTACCACAATTAATTATTTACGGGGTCTAACATATATTAAGGCTCAATGAAAAGGAAAGAACTTCCCAGACTCAACTTAACAGAGTAACAAATCTGACAAGTGTTTCTTCAATGATCAAGACTCTAATTCTCACAACTGTATTTTTTGCTTTTTGTCTCAATGACTAACTCTGAATGTTTTTGCTCTTTTTAGTCAAGTTACTGAGAAGGTCTTCTCCAGTTCAAACTCCCCAGTTCCCGCATCAAGCTTCAATAGAGTTCTTCTTCGCTTAGAACTCCTTCTTCACCCTAACTTCTTTTTGTAGTAAACTTCTTCACTTATTAGAACTCCTTTTCAGCACCAACTCTTTTCATAGAGTTTTTCATTTATTTGAACTCCTTTTCAGCACCAACTCTTTTCATAGAGTTCTTCATTTATTTGAACTCCATTTCAGCACCAACACTTTTCATAGAGTTCTTCATTTATTAGAACTCATTTTCAATACCAACTCTTTTCTACACTGTAATTGCTGAACCATCTTCCTACTTTAGTATTGCAATCTTATCTCCAGAAGCTTTATCCACTCCGTATCTTGGGGTATCATGTCGCCTCCTCTCTGAGACAGTGCGATGAAGGACCTGAGCTTGACGGATCAACATGTTTCATTGTCTTTTGTCTATCATCAAAACTCTATTGAACTCAACACTCCTATTCTAGGTTTCATCAACTTCCTTGTTTATGTTATTACAATCTTTCTTGTTTCCCCTTTGCTGAAGCTTCATAGCTTGTAATAGTGGTTTAATTATTGAATAAAAGAATCCATTCCAATCTTTATATTATTACACTGTACAAATTGGTTCTTTTCTTGTTCAGACAAAGAGTGTGCACTGGCAAGCGGCCTATCAATTATTCTTTGTACTCGTTTTCATTCAACATAATGATATAAGATCAATCTCCATAAGTATCACGCATAACACCAAAATGTGTCTCTCTTTTTTCTGATTAAGATGGTGGTAAGCAGATCAACGTACACATACTTCAACTAATCCACCATGTAGGCTGGTCCTGCTTACACACACAACTGCAGTATAATAGCAGCAAGAGGCCTCACATACAATTCTCAAATCATTGTCATCAACTGCAATATGCCTTCCTGGCTAAATAACATTTAGCATAAAAATTATCGTAACGTGTTTTACGTATTCATGAAGAGTACAGTGCTCTAGGTTGGCAGGAATGAGACAAGTTAGGAAACCATGTGGCATGCCAAATCCAAGGCTCCTGAATGTCAGTTTTCTTAATCTCTTCACTGCCAGTCGGTCTTTCTTAATACCTTAAGTATAAGTACAGCAACTGCTGCAGATTACATATGGATTTCTTTGTTATTCTTTTACCTAATCTACTGTCAGTTTCCAGTCCACCAATGCTCTGGTTGTTCCCCTGTGAAATATTTCCAGCTGCACAAAGTCAATAAAGATTTGAGCAAACATATTTGGTGGACATCTGATGTATCTTGGATCGTATCGCTGCATCACTCTTATTATGATGTATATGACATTAGAGAAGGTAAGTTGGTTGGCATGAAAAGTCATGATTATTATATTCTCATTGTTAAAGAAAATAATTAATACTTTCTCTTACTTTTTAATATTATAAAAAAATCTTAACAAGAGTTGGAAAAATCTAGAACCATGTAGTTATGTCAATATTCAAGAGAGAAGGACTAATGTGTAATTATTGAGGGACTTATAGAATAAATATTATTTACGCTTAAGTACTAAGAGAGTAATATAAATAGAGGGGACACTTCAGCATCAAGAAATCATCCAAGAAATTGTAAAGCAATCCTTTAAGCATAATAAAAATAAAGGTTTATTTACTTAGATTTACCCTCATTAATAAAAGACTCTTATGCACTCATACTCAACACTCATCTCATTTTTAGTTCCTATTATGTGTGAATGTAAAACTCATCACAAAGATAACTCAGTCCTGTTAAATTTGCTTTTAGTTACTACAATAATTTTTTAGCATAGTAAGTTGCATAGATTTAGTATTAATTTGAATTTTAAATTCCTATTAGGTTGTTTTAGTTGTTGAGATTATTTCATTTATGTTTTTTGAATTTTTCTTATGTAGATTTTCTGCTGATTATGTGAAGTAGGCTATTTAAAGCCTTATTATGTTTAATAAAATATTGAGAGACATTTCAATCTATACCTTTTGCAGCCCCATCTTTTAAAAAAATAAAAGTGGTATCAAGAGTCTTATTGATTTTACGAGATTTTTGAGTTTTTTCAAAGAACTATCGTATCATTTTTAATCTGTACTGGCTATCCTTTTAACCCGTCAGGACTATTTTTAACTTGCAAGAGCTATTTTTCAACCTATTTTAACTCGTTAAGGCTATTTTCAACTTATGGTTTTTTTTCTTTTTACGTATGAGCTAAATCAATCTTTTTTTTAACTTAAAAGATGGCAAATAGCAGTTTCTTGTTGAATGCCCAAAAAATTTTCACTGGCAAAAACTATCAAATTCGACTAAGAAAAATGAAATCATATTTTGAAGCTTATGATTTGTGGCAGGTTGTGATGGAATTATATATCCTTACAACCTCTCGCAACAAATCCTATTCTTGCTAAGATTAAAGCTCATTCAAATTAAAAAATCAAAAAACTCAAAGCCAAAATTGAAATTCAAAATACAGTAGCGGTATCAATTTTTTTCTAAAAGTATTGATTGTGACACAATAAAAGAATCTTGGAATAAATAAAAAAAAGAATACTAGGTAAGTGACCGAGTTAGTCAAATGCAAATTTTGAATATAAAAAGGCAGTTTGAAAATCTTAGGATGCAAGAGAATGAAACTATTGTTAAATATTCTAACAAATTTTTCTTCATTGCTAATAAAATGAGGTTGCTGGGAAAGGATTTTAAAGATGACAGACTAGTAAAAAAAAAATCTTACGACAATTTCAGAGAGATTAGTTTTAAAATTTCATTTCTGGAAGAGTCTAAAGATCTCTCTACTATCTCTATTTAAGAACTAATAAGTGCACTTTAAACATAAGGGCAAAGAAGAGTCTTTAGACAGCACAAAGTTATTGACAGTGCTCTTTATGCACAAAACATAAAAGAAAAAGATAATTATCCTCTTTGTAAATACTGCAAAAGAAAGACACATTTGTAAAAATTTTAATTTGCTGGTAGAGACTGATGCAATATGTGAAAATTGCAAACAAGCAGATAATGTTACAAAAGTGTACGAGCTTAAATTTAATATGTGAAATATTTAATACTACTTCTACGGATGTTCGCAGAATTCTAAACTTTCTATGCATGTTACTAAGTGGCCAATCATGCTGTATCATTCGTTTAATATTCTCTCCAGTTATCACCTTATTTTTCGATTTAATCTTATGAAATTAATTCCTTTGTTTGATAATTTGAAAATGCTTGGGTTATATATCATCAATATTTTGCTACAAATGTTGTAGTTTTATCATTTAGCCACATCAACATGTTAAAGTAGTTCAACTTGCATGTCCAATCTCACACTTGTCTATGATCAAAATTGACATTTTCTATGGTTTTTAAGTAACCAGACCAACTTGAGAGCTCTTCTGTGCTTTGCTTGACAATTATTTTTCTTGTTTGTTTATTTTCTCTGTAATAGAACGTACAATAACAACATATCCAACGAAATCTCACTAGGTGGGCTCTCAAGAGGATAGAGTGTATGAAGACCTTACTACTATCTCATAAAAGTTGAAAGGTTGTTTTCAAAGGACCCTCAACTTAAGTACAACAAACCCAAGTATGCTTTGCTTGAGTAGTAAGTACGCTTCTTTTACTTGGGTTTGATGTACTTGAGCTGAGGGTCTTTTGGAATTAGCGTCTCTACCTCCATAAGGTAATGGTAAGGTTTGCATGCACTCTACCCTCTCCAGACCTACCTAGAGGTATTTCACTAAGTATTTTGTTGTTGTTATTGGAAATACTATTATGTAGGAAATAGACAAACAAGAGACTAATTGTCAAGCAAAGCATATAGTAGAGCATGTGCATAACATACTTAAGAATAGATGGTTCTTCAAACTTCCATGAGCCATAAACTCGTGAGTGGCGTCTCATCGCTTTCCTTGCAATAGCCTACTAACTTAACTAAATTCAGATCGTGGAGATTGATAAAATTTCTGGTTTAAACTTTAGAAATTCACAAAATAAACACAATAACTAGAAAGTAGTATTCGAGCTGCTTCCTAAGATCTTGAAGTCCATATGTAGTCAGAATTTTTACTGCAACAGCATACCTACTATCGGTTTTCACTGGCGAACTTCCACTCTCATCGATCAAACCCTTGTAAATAGAACCAAACCAGAACATTCCAAGAATACCTTCAAGCTTGATGTTTCCTATTTCCAATCCCAATTCATTGAAAGCAAAGTTTTTGATACCTGTGAAGCTGCTATAACCAGTTCCCAGTCTCTATTAGGAGTGAATGAAGTAGTTTCAACATTCAGAAACTATGAGCAATGAGGTTAAACTACCATTACTTAGAAAAATGATTATTTTTTATGAACACTTTCTACTAGCAAAGGATGTTAAGAGCTCTAAAGTTTGTCTGGTTTGTTGAAATCCATATAAAATGTCAATTAATTTTATCAAACTTATTGCATAGACAAGTGTGAGATTGGACATGCAAATTTGAACTTCTTTTAGCATCATGATGTGGCTAAATGAAATAACTACGACAACATTTCCAGCAAAGGATTGACGATATTACCCAATCATTTTCAGATCAACAAATGAAATGTATGTCACTAGCCACCAATGTAGGTCTACTAGAGACATCAAAGTTAGAATTGGAAATTTTTTTAGCATTTTTCAAACGATTTTTGAGATTAAAATTTTGTTCATTCAAAAAGATCTCTTTCAACAGCACAAACTTCAAATTTGATTTCGAAAGTGTTTTTCTCACCTTTAATGGATCTGATATTCTCAAAGGAATTTTTTTAAGTCCACAATGGCTCGATATAGAAGAGCTTTCAATTCAAAACAGTTATTGCAAAAGTCATTCTCTACCTGGCTAGATTCACCAATTGCCATGAAACAAACATTTCCAAATTCTTCTTGTTCATATTCAGAAGTGTCCTCATCACTCTAGCTGGCCTTGTTTTTGGATTGTCCTTGAGGATATCTTCTCTTTACCTCAGGACATTCACTTTTAATATGTCTAGATTTGCCACATTCATCGTACCTACCATCATTTTTGTTGTAATTAGTTATTTGCTTATTTTTGGAATAGATTTGCTTACTTCTTCATTGGTTTTTGTTGCGTTTGAAGGTTTCCATCAATGACTTAGTGATCAGTGCAATTTCATCTTCATTTAGATCTTCTTCGTCATCCTGATTTTCGTCAGAGGATTTGAAAGCAACATATTTTTTCTTCTCATCTTCTTTCCATTTCTTTTGAGATGTGTTTTCTCAAAAGCAATCAGATCACTTCTGACTTTATTATAAGTGAAGTTTTTAAGATCCATGCTTTCAAGAGCAATCACTTTGACCTGCCATTGAGGAGGAAAACTTTTGAGGATTCTTTTGATGTTCTCAATGGGAAAATATTCTTTACCTACAGCCTTGAGTTCACCAATGATTTTGCTGAGACGGGCAAACACACTTTCAATTGATTCTCCCGCCTTTCATCTGAAATAGCTCATATTCATAAACAAGAAGACTGACAATTGTCTCCTTGACTTCGTCAGTTCCTTCATAGGTGACTTCTAGTTTATCCCGCAATTCCTTGGCAGTGTCAACTAGAGATCTTTTCACATTCCTCTCCGCTGCTGACATTGTGGAGAACATTTTTTGCCTTGGAGTTTATTTGAATAACTTCCATTTGTTCGTTTGTGTAGTTCTCTAGACTGGATATGATTGGTGTCTGACTGCCTTCAGCGCTTGGTTGACTGTCAGTTGTTCGCTTAGCCATAGGAATGGGAATTTCTCCAAGTTTTATAACTCTCCAAACCTTTACATTACACGATTTTATGAATGTTTCCATTCTAATCTTATAGTGAGAGAAAGTTCTTTCCATTGAAGTGGGGATATCTGGTTTGAGATGTTCCCTCTTGAAACAAAGCTCCAATTATTTGATGTTGATTTGCCATGATCGTTTCTCACCTGTGGTTAGACAAAAAATACAGTGAGACCGCACTCTGATATCAATTGAAAGTGCAATAGAGGGGGGGGGTGAATTTTTCTTTCTTATTTTTCGAAGTCTACTTTTAATTAGTCAGCTAGCTCTAGTAGCAGTCGACTAAAACAAATAAAGTAGCATGCCGAAATTTAAAGTATGTAAAGGAAAATTCAACATCAGATATTTATACTGGTTCAGATTCAATATAAATCCTACTTCAGTCCCTTTGGGTTACAAGGAATATTTCTTCAAGCCTTGGTAAGGTGTGGTTATAAAAAATTGAATTTAATCTACTCTCGATTCTTTTCTTGTTTTCTTTTTCTTTTTGATACAATCCTCTCTTTCAAATCTTTCTTCTTTTTCTTTGTCTTTTTTTCATAGTAAAATAAAGGATTATAATATTTTTTAAAGATGAAAAGCTTTTGAAGAAGGTCTTGAACGCAGTAGGCTTGTATGAGCCTTTGAAATATCCGGATGTCTCCTTTTATATGAAGAGATGGCATCCCAAGGGAATTGATCCTTGGAATCAGGCAGTGTGGATTCCTTCTTCCAAGGATAAGGGCAAAGGTTTAGGCTAGGCAATCTTGCGCAGATCTTCTCAGTTGATTTCTGGATTGACAGCGGAAGTCTTCAATCTTGAGAGTCTTCTTTGTTCTTGATTGATTCTCAGGATCTACTTGATTTATCTTCCTGAACTTGATTCATTCTCTTGATTGATTTTTCTGATCTTGAATGATTCTCCAATTTTGCGTTCCTTTCTTCTTGCTGGTTGATTGATTTCTTTTCTAAGTTAGGCGTGCTGATTGATTTTCCAAATGTCTTGATAGATTTCTTGTTGCCGCATTAAATGTTTCTTTGATATTGCCCCAGCTTATATCTTGAGATAAATCTTCTAGCTGATTGTGTCCAATTTTGATCTTATTTCCTTTTTGATGTTTTCTGCACAGGCATCATTCAAAATCATTAGCACTAACAAATGCCACTACTAAATTCTTTGATTTTATTTTCAAAGTTGTGCAATGAGAAATTTTGTTAACTTCAACATATATCAAACTCTCTTGGTGATTTTTCGGGAAATAATTCATAGCACTAGCCACCAATATAAGTCTACTAGAGCCATCAAAGTTACATTTAAAAGCACCTTCTTCAAGACGTCTCTACCTTAGAACTCTGCAAGCCATAATGGGACTACAGGTACTTCCTTCAGCCATGTATATTTTACTTTGGTCGTTAAATATATATTCTTGTTGATCTCTATTTTCATTAAATTCCTTGACATTTTGCCTTGATGTTTGGGTAAATTCCTTCTTCTCCATACTCGACAAATTTCAACATAAAACAAAAGCTATGACTGAAGATACTCTTCTATGTTGTCATAAGCGTGCTTTACGTACCCTTGGAAAACAATCCCCATCATTGTATCTAGTCTCAACATATTTTTCTTCTTTTTGTATTGTGTCTTTTTGTGTGTATAACAAATCTGACAAAGTAATGATTTTATGGGTTTCACTAATCATTGAGTTCTAGTCCTGATATGAAATTGATATATGAAGATAAAAAAAACGAGGAAAGTTCAGGCAAGTTTACATACTCTGTGTAAACTTGTCTGAACTTTCTAAACTTGCCTGAACTTGTCTAGTTTTTTGAGTTTCATATATCAATTTAATACCAGCACTATATTTCAGTGATTAGCGAAACTTATAAAATCATTTAGGAGTTAGATTTTTTATACACACAAAAAGACACAATATTTTAAAAAAAATGTTGAGACTGGATACAACAATGGGGGGTTGTTTTTCGAGGGTACGTGAAGCATGCTTATAACAACATCAGAGTGTATCTTCAGTCATAGCTTTTGTTTTCTGTTGAAATTTGTCAAGTACGGAGGAGAAGAAATGTACTCAAACATCGAGGAAAAATGTCAAGGAATTTAATGAAAATGGAGATAAAAAAGAATATATATTTAATGACTAAAGTAAGATATCCATGACTGACAGAAGTACCTATAGTCCTATCATGGCTTGCAGAGTTCTAAGGTGAAGATATCTTGAAAAAAGTGCTTTTAAATGTAACTTTGATGGCTCTAGTAGACCTATATTGGTGGCCAGTGACATGGATTACTCTGTGAAAAATCACCAAGAGAGTTTGATATATGTTAAAGTTAAAAATATTTCTCATTGCACAATTTTGGAAGTGAAATCAAAGAAATCAGTAGTGACATTTGTTAGTGCTAATTAGTTTG
The DNA here is from genome assembly GCA_011800125.2 of Solanum clarkiae. Classification (NCBI taxonomy): domain Eukaryota; kingdom Viridiplantae; phylum Streptophyta; class Magnoliopsida; order Solanales; family Solanaceae; genus Solanum; species Solanum clarkiae. The sequence continues at coordinate 8,483 of JAABOM020038535.1, forward strand.
AATCATAACTGTGCATGAAACATCAAAAGGAAACAAGATCAAAATGGACAAAATTAGCAAGAAGATTTATCTCAAGATATAAGCTGGGACAAAATCAGATCAAGCTTTAATGCGGCAATAAGAAATCTATCAAGACAATTGGAGTATCAATTAGCATGCCCGATTTGGAAAAGAAATCAATCATCCAGCAAGAAGAAAGGAATGCAAAATTAGAGAATCAATCAAGATTAGAAAAATCAATCAAGAGAACAAATCAAGATCAGCAAGATAAATCAAGAAGATCGTGAGAATCAATCAAGATCAAAGAAGACTCTCAAGATAGAAGACTTGCAGTGTCAATCCAGAGATCAAGTGAGAAATCTACATAAGATTGCCTATCCTAAAGCCTTGCCCTTATCCTTGGAAGAAGGAATTCACATTGCCTGATTCCAAGGATCAATTCTCTTGGGATGTCATCTCTTCATATGAAAGGAAACATCCAAATATCTCAAAAACTTATAAAAGCCTCCTGCATTCAAGACCTTCTTCAAAAGCTCTTCATCTTTAAAAAAACATTATAATCCTTTGTTATACTATTAAAAAAAAGAACGAGAAAAAGAAGAAAAATCTGAAAGAGAGGACTGTATCGAAAATAAAAAGAAAACAAGAATAATTGAGAATAGATTAAGTTCAATTTTTTGTAATCACACTTTTACCAAGGCTTGAAGAGACATTCGTTGCAACCTAAGGGGACTAGACATAAGATTCATATTGAATCCGAACTCGTATAAATATCTGATGTTGAATTTTCCTTTACATACTTCAAATTTTGGCATGCTACTTAATTTGTTTTAGTCGACTACTACTAGAGCTAGCTAACCAATTAAAAGTAGACTATGAAAAATAAGAGAGAAAATTCAATTCACCCTCTTCTTGCAATTTCAATTGGTATCATAGTCTGATCTCACTATATTTTCTGTCTAACCACAGGTGAGAAAAGATCATAGTAAATCAACATCAAACAATTAGAGCTTTGTTCCAGGAGGGAACATCAAACTATACCTCCCTACTTCAATGAAAAGCTCTTTTTCAATGGAAGATTAGAATGGAAACATTCATAAAATTCTATGATGTGAAGGTCTGGAAAGCTATCAAACTTGGTGACATTCCCATTCATGTGGCTAAGACAATAATTGAAGGTCAATCAAGGGCCGAAGGCAACCAGGAACCAGTCATACCCAGTCTACAGAGCTACACAAATGAACAAATAGAAGTTATTCAAATAAACCCCAGGGCAAAAACTATTCTCTACAATGCCATCAGTGGTGATGAATATGAAAAGATCTCTAGTTGTGAAACTGCTAAGGAAATGCGGGATAAATTAAAAATCACCTATAAAGGAACTGACAAAGTTAAGTATACAATGTTAGTCTGCTTGTTTATGAATATGAGCTATTTCAAATAAAAGCTGGAGAATTAGTTGAAAGTGTGTTCATTTGTCTCAATAAAATCATTGGTGAACTCAAGGATGCAGGCAAAGAATATCCTCCTTTGAGTACATCAGAAGAGTCCTTAGAAGTCTTTCTCCTCAATGGAACGCTAAAGTGGTTGCTCTTGAAAGCATGGATCTTAAAAGCTTCACTTATGATGAAATTAGAGGTGATCTGATTGCTTTTGAGAAAACACATCTCGACAAAAAGGGAAAAGAAGAGGACAAGAAAAAATCTGTTGCTTTCAAAGTCTCTCATGAAAATTAGGATGATGAAGAAGATGTAAATGAAGATGAAATTGCGCTACTCACTAAGTCAGTGATGGAAACCTTCAAATGCAAAAGAAACCAACGAAGAGGTAAGCAAAACTATTCTAAAATAAGCAAAAAACTAATTACAACAGAAATAATGACAGGTGCTAGAAATGTGACAAATATGGACATATTGCAAGTGAATGTCCTGAGGCCAAGAGAAGATATCCTCAAGGACAATCCAAAAACAAGGCATTTAACAGCTAGAGTGATGAGGATACTTCTGAATATGGTCAAGAAGAATCTGGAAATGTTTGCTTCTTGGCAATTGGTGAATCTAGCCAGGTAAAGAATGACTTTTGCAATAACTGTTTTGTATTGAAAGCTCTTCTAGATCGAGTCATTGTGGACCTAAAAAAATTCCTTTGAGAATATCAGATCCATTCAAGATAGAAAACTCCTTAGACATCAAACTTGAAGTTTGTGCCATTGAAAGAAATCTTTTGGATGAAGAAAATTTTGATCTAAAAAATCATTTGAAAAATGCTAAAAAAATTTCCAATTCTAACAGATAATATAAGTCGACTAGTTCTCAAAGTGAATTATTTATCTTCTCTGGCTCAGATAAATCTGATAAAAGCTTTTGTAATTGTTGTGGGGAAATTGGCTACACCTATTCTAGATGCTGATTTTGTCACTCAAAACCATCTAATATGGTCTAGAAAGTTAAAGGCACTACTAACCATAAAGGACCCAAAAATATTTGGGTACCTAAAAATCAGAATTGATCTTGTTTTGCAGGAACATTGCACTAAAGCAAAAAGAAAGTGGTATCTTGACAATGCATGTTCAAACCATATGACTGGCAACAAATATTGGTTCAAATTTGTTGCAAACTACAATGAAGGGAAAATTAAATTTGGAGACAATTCAACAGGAATTTTAATAGGTATTGACACCATCTCCTTTAATGAGTCTGGTGATATCACAAATGTATACCTCTTGAAAGGTTTGAAGTACAAATTGATAAGCACCAGTCAACTATATCTAACCTGGAAGTGAGATTTAGAAAGAATGGATGCATTATTGAAGACAACTCTAGAAAGGAAATTCTTCCGGGAAGCAGGGACAAGAATGTGTATATCTTAGACTCTATGAAAGGCTCAACAGAACACACATGTCTATCTTCTATATCTGAAGATCCATGAATTTGGCACAAAAAATAAGGTCATGCCAGCATGAGACTAATTGAAAAGCTTTCCCAACTTGATCTTGTTATTGGCCCACCAAAAATGGACTTCACCAAGTATCACATTTACGATATATGTCAACTAGGTAAGCAAATAAGAAATGCCTTTACAAGTAAAGATAATGTTTCTACTACAAAACCCTTGCAGCTTCTCTATATGGATCTCTTTGGTCCTATGAGAATTGCTAGCGTCGGTGGAAAAAGGTATGCATTTGTTATTGTTGATGATTACTCTTTCTTTACTTGGGTGGTGTTTTTGGGTAACAAAGATGATACCTTAAAGAATTTTGATTTTTTTGTAAGAAAGTACAGAGAGAAAAAGGCTACTATATTACATCCGTTTGAAGTGATCATGATGGAGAATTCGAAAGCAAAGCTTTTGAAAACTTTTGCAATGATCAAGGATACGACACAACTTCTTAGCTCCACGGACTCCTCAACAAGATGGAGTAGTTGAAAGAAAGAATCGAACTCTACAAGACAGGGCCATAACCATGATATGTGAACATGCTCCTCCTCATCATTTTTGGGCTAAAGCTGTAAGCACTGCTTGTCACATTCTCAATAAATGTCTCATTAGATCCATTCTAAAGAAAACTCCATATGAACTGTTGAAGGGTAAGAAGCTAAACATTGGCTATTTCTATCACTTTGGTTATAAGTGCTTCATCCATAATAATGGTCAGAACAATTTAAGTATGTTTGATCCTCGGAGTGATAAAGGTATCTTTCTTGGTTACTCTAATTGCAGTAGATCTTACAGAGTTTTTAATAAGCATACATCTTCTATAGAAGAATCTATTCATATTATATTTGATGAATCTAATCAATCTTCTGAGAAAAGATGCAGTTCTAATGATGAAGAAGTTACCAACTCTCAAAGAACGGTTATTTCTTCCAAAGAAGTTACATAGAAAGATCAGTCGACTACTGAAAATGAAAGTCAACTTGTAACTGAAACATTCCCAAATGAATGGAGGAGTGAATCTGATTATCCAAAGAATTTCATCATTAGGAATGCAAGCGGTGGAATGAGGACAAGAGCTTCAAGCAAGAAAAATGCTAACACAACACTCATTTCCCAGTTAGAACATAAAAAGGTTGAAGAAGCTTTAAGAGACAGTGAATGGGTCAAGGCTATGAAGGAAGAACTTGATCAGTTTGATAAGAATCAAGTCTGGATTCTGGTTCACAAACTTGAAAACACTTCCATCATTGAAACCAAATGGGTTTTTAGAAACAAGATGAACAAAGATGGAAAAGTAATCAGGAACAAAGAAAGACTGATAGCACAGGGCTACTCTCAACAGGAGGGAGTTGACTATGATGAGGCTTTCACTCCTGTTACCAGGTTAGAATCTATTAACATACTGTTAGCTTATGCTTCTTTCAAACGTTTTAAACTATTTCAAATGGATGTCAAAAGTATTTTTTTAAACAGATTTATAGAAGAAGAGGCGTTTTGTAAAACAACCCCTGATTTTGAACATCCTATATTTCCTCACCATATTTGAACTCAAGCAAGCTCCTAGAGCTTGATATGATTGACTAAGCAAATTGTTGCTAAATCTTGATTTTTCTAGAGGGAGTATTGACACCACTCTCTTTATTTAAAAAAAATCCTCTTTTGACAATATTATTATTCAAATATATATTGATGATATTATTTTTGAAAGTACTAATGATGATTTGTGCAAGAAATTTACTAAATCTCATGCAAAGTGAGTTCAGAATGAGCCTGACCGGTGAGTTAACATTCTTTTGGGATTACAAATTTTTCAATCTGATGATGCCATCTTCATTTACCAAAAGTAAGTATGCTAAGGAAAAAAATCCAATAATTTAGAATGGAGAATGTAAAGTCCATCAGCACTCCTATAAGTCCATCATGCAACTTGGATCTGGATCCAAATAGTAAGAGCATTGATGAATTAAGGTATAGAGGTATGATTGGCTCGTTAATCTATCTCATTGCTAGCAGACCTAGTATCATGGTTAGTGTCTACAAATGTGCTAGATTTCAAACTACTCCTATAGAGTCTCACTTGACTGGATTAAAAAGAACCATTAGATACCTCGTAGGAACTACTTTTTTTGGTCTCTGGTATAAAAAATCATCTGCATTTGATAAGACTTTTCAGATGCCGATTATGCAGGTTATAAAGTTAATTGCAAAAGTACTAGTGGATCTTGTCAATTTCTTATCTCTTATTTCCAGGAATAGCAAGAAATAAAATTGTGTCTTCATCTCTACCACCGAGGTAGAATATGTGGCAATTGGTTTATGTTACACTCAAATTCTTTGAATAATCATCAATTAGTTGATCATGATGTCATTGCTAATCCTGCAAAAATTTTCTATGACAAATCTAGTGCAATATGTTTATCCAAAAGTCTTGTTCATCATTCTAGAGTGAAACATATTGATATCAAGCATCATTTTATTAGAGATCATGTTTCAAATGGAACTATTGAAATTGATTTTATTAACATTGAAAACCAGCTTGCTAATATTTTTACTAAACCTTTGTCTGAAGAAAAATTTTGCAATCTTAGGAATTCCTTAAATATTATTTCAAAATTATCTTAACTTTGGTCATTATTATGATTCTGCATTAATTGATTTATTTTCCACATACTTGGTGTTACCATTATAATGCACATCAATTGCTTTACTGTTTTGATGATCGGATGCGTGCATAACTCTTCGCATGTCAGCCTTTCTCTTCAACTTCCGTGTTGTGTCACTTCAATCTCTTCATTTCCCTCTTTTATTTTCATATCCCCTCTCCTTTTCTTTATATTTCTTTCACACCTCTTCTCTCTTCTAGACTCTTCTCTGCTCATCATGCCTCCTCGTAAAAGCACAAGGAACAAAGGGAAGGGTATCACCCTTTCTCCTATACCTACTGACTCTGAGAACTCTTCCTCTCCCTCTTTCCCTATCTCCTATTACTCTCCCATCTTTTCTCTCAAATGTGCTGCACCTTATCCTCATCCTAGCGACTCCAAGAAGAAGCAAAAATTTGACATTGAAAGTTCCTTGACCTGAAAGCAGATTTATGGAACTCTTCCAATGAGTCCGTCTTTCAGTCTCTGAAATTGAAGACCACCGTGCATGGATGAATCATGGACTTGGATCCCCTTCTTTCCATCCATTGTCCTATCAAAGAATTTTTTGAGTATCAAGGCTGGGCGAAAATCTTCTCTTCTTCCCCCAAAGTTATTTATGACCCACTGGTAAGACTTTTCTAAGCGAACCTTCGATCCTTTGTTCCTTGTGAAGTTAAAACCCTAGTATTGGGTAAAATTATCTTTCTTGGTGTTAATAGTTTTTATGACATTTTTGGGATTCACTGCTCTATATTCTCATTTCCTGTTAAGAACTCGTGCCCCCTGATTTTGATGTCTCTTTCAAAGAAGCCAAAAGGGCCGTTATTTCAAACCCCTCTGACTCCTGTCTCTCCAAGCTTGGTCCAAAGGATGTATCCTTTGAGACAAGGGTTCTTGCTGATATTGTGGCTACTACTCTTGTTCCTCGTACTGGCTCTCTATCTACCTTGTCCGTCAGAGACACCTTCTTCACCTATTGTCTTCTCTCCAAGAAAACATTCAAACTCTCTTCTTATACTCTCCATCATATGTTTGAATCTCCGATTGACTCTCAGAGCCTACCCTATGGTATGATCCTATCCAGGATCCTTGAAGCAAACAAAGTATGCTTATCTGATATTCCTCCCTTCTTTATCAAGTAATGTTGCAATGCTAGGGCATTCAGCAACATGGGTTATTCTCTATCTAATGACTCATGTCTCTCAAATCCAAAATCCCTTCTGGACATGCTCAAGACTCTCCTGATAACAACTCTCCTACAAAACCTGAGTCCCCTTCTCCTCTTGACCCGAAGCTTCTTGCGAAACTTGTGGCAAAGATCTCCAGCATGGACGCTAAGTTTGAAATTCTGCACTGTCTCCTCATGTCATACTTGTTAGATTTGCACAACCTATAGATTTGCCTAATCGAAGAATCAAGTTTGCAGACGTGTTTCCAAAAAGTAAAAACAGATGAGAACACAGAATTTTTACGTGGAAACACATGCCTCACAAAAGGTAAAAAACCATGACCTGTACATCTACAAGAATTTTTTCCAACTTCACTAAAACAACGTGAGTCTCAACAAAAAAGGATTACAAGTTCCTAGTGTTCTACAAAACCAACTAACTTCAACTAATCCTAACAACACACACAAACCTCCCAAGGTTTATGTTCCCCTAGCCTTCGAGTTGCCGTCAACTTAAAGACCTTTCCTAATTTCAGTTTATAGATTACTGAATTTTGGAATACATCAAGACTCAATGAAAAATAAAGAACTTCCTAGACTCAACTTAACAAAAAAACAAGTTTGACAAGTGTTTCTTCAATGATCAAGACTCTAATTCTCACAACTGCATTTTTTTGCTTTTTGTCTCAATAATTTCTTCTCTGCTTTTTCTGCCATCATGTATGCTGAGAAGGTCTTCTCCAGTACAAACTCCTTAGTTCCCTCTTCAAGCTTCAGTAGAGTTCTTCTTCTCTTAGAACTCCTCTTCACCCTAACTACTTTTTGTAGTAGAGTTCTTCACTTATTAGAACTCCTTTTTAGCTCATTTGTTAGAACTCCTTTTCAGAACCAACACTTTTCTACACCTATGATTGTTGAACCATCTTCCTACGTTAGTATTGTGATCTTATCTCCAGAAGCTTTATCCATTCCGCATCCTGTGGTATCATTTCGCCTCCTCTCTGAGACAGTGCGATGAAGGACCTGACGGATCAACATGTTTCATTGTCCTTTATCCACCATCAAAACTCTATTGAACTCAATAATCTCACTACAAGTGTGATACCATCTCGAAGACTCTAGGAAAGATCAAGGCCATCACAAAGGAGACGTGCACTGATGTTGGGAAGATTTGACCATAACTCATACAAATTGTCAAGGAGGCTATAAAGGTTGCTCAGAAGATCCAAAACAACATTGATGCTATGTCTACGACTTTGACCAAACTCTTTGGAGAACCTGAAGACTGTAACTGTCAACACTATCTCCTACTTCTTGCGCGCTCATGGCTAATTGTTTTTGCTTTGGACTGTTTTAAGGCTATGCCCCTCTTTCGCTTGTCTGGACTGCTTATATAATAATATATCTATTTTGCTATTGTTTTCTCTTAAATCAAATAACAAAATCTAATGGTTAGAACCTAATTAATATCCCCAGCAGAGTCGCCATTTCTGTTATGCC